>NDGN011211342.1:0-19320 GCA_002564285.1 Tympanoctomys barrerae
TTCTTTTTGAGACAGGGTCTAGCTATTGAGCTCACTTCCTAGCCCAGGCTGGCCTCAAACTCGCAATGATCCTCCTGCCTCAGCCTCCTTAGTGCTGGGATTATAGGCGAGCACTACCATGCTTTTTTTTTTTTTTTCTTTTTGTACTGGGAATCAAACTCAGGACCTTGCGCTTAGCAGGCAGGCACTGTGCCCTGCTGGACACCTTTAACTAGCACCCCCCAGTGTGCAAACACCTCCCCCCACACACACACACACCCTGCTTGGTGCATTCTGCACCTTCAGGTATTCCAGGGATGGATGTGTCCTGGCAGTGCTGGTGTTTTCCTGTGATGCCCCCTCTGGCAGCCAGGGATGATCTTGCCTAAAGGCGAGATAACCACTAGATTTCTTCTAGTGGAAAAAAAAATGTTTCTGTGTAGTTTTTTACATTGTTAAAGTGCGGAGGGCAGGCAGGCCCGTTTCTCTCCGTGCCCTGCAGGTCTGGGCTCTCCCCTAATATTCATCCTGCGCTCTTGCCCTGGCGCTGGAGATTTTGATGAGAAAAACACGTGCTGTGAGCTCTGCAGCCGGCTCTGTGGAGCTCCCGTCCCTGCAGTCTCTTGCAGCACAAATTCCAGACAGCAGGGCGCTGGTGGAGAGGGCTGGGCACCGCTCTTCGGGTCTGCATTCTTGCAGGACGCCAGCCCTGGCCTCCACACGCGCCTGCCGCAAAGGGCTGCTGTCTGTCTGCAGTGCAGGCAGCGCCTGTCTGGCAGGACACACCTGGAGGTCGGCCCCAGTGGCATTTCAAGTCACCCAGTGCCAACTGGGCCAGCTCCCCCAGTTGGTCCTGGTGCTTCCTATTGTTTGTTTGTTGGTCTTTTTAAGACAGGGTCTCACTGTGCAGTTCAGGCTGGCCTTGGGCACACTGCCTACCCAGGCTGGCCTCAACCTGGCAACAATCCTGCCTCAGCCTCCTGCCACAGCCTTGGTCCTAGTGCTAATATGGTTTAAATAACTAACAGGAGAGTTCCTAATCCTAAGAGCTCCTCCTGTTACTGTCCCCTCCTCTTGTAGGTCTATTTTATGCAATCTGGCTGTTTATAGATTCTGACTTTTGTGGGTGGAACTTTTTACATTCTCTTTGAATTTTAGCTGTCAGTGGTGTTTAGCAAATTCCACAATTCCTGGAAAAACAAAAGGAAGACCTCTACTTTTGTGACAGGGTGCCTTCCCATTTTCCTGCCTCCTTTCTCTTACCTCCTCCTCTTCCTTCTCTTCCTCATCCTCCTCGTCCTCCTCCCCCTCCTCTTCCTCCTCACTTTCCCACTTGGCCCCCTTCACCAGGTCTCCCCCATACTCAGCAACCAGGAGAACACAAGCAGCACAGTAACCCCTCACCTTCAGGGCTGGGTGAGGGCACCCTGTGTTGTCGGACTGAAGCAAGGCTCATAATAAATATTTATGAGTGCTATTGTAGAAAAGTGGCTTGCAAGTTCCCTGTCTGTGGGCCCTGGCCGCTGGCCTCCCCCTTGGGGCCGCACCCGGCTGACCGCAGCTCTCTTTCTCTCTGCCTGTGCCTCCGGCCCTGCCCTCCTGCTGCCCCTGCCCACGTGGTGCAGATCAGGCTGGCAGCTGCTTTCAGGATGGCAACTGGTATGATAATAATGATGTGTGGAAGCCGGAGCCCTGCCGGGTGTGTGTCTGTGACGACGGGTTCATCCTCTGCGATGATGTAATCTGTGAAGATGTGAAAGACAACTGCCTCAAGCCTGAAATCCCCTTCGGAGAGTGCTGCCCTGTCTGCCCGGAGGAGCTCGCCACTGCCAGTGGTCGTAATTTATTTATTTCTTGTTCAACATAAATAAATTACTTGCGGGCACAGCAAAGGCCCCAGTGCATGTCACCACTTCTGCATAGCAGAGGAGTTGGCTATCCATGGGACCTCGCAGGCTGGGGCAGGAAGGAAAGGCCACTTCTCACGTGCAGGTTGGAGCCCAGGGACACTTGAGGGATGCGCCCTCTCCAGCCCGTCCCAGAGGCAGGCTTCAGGCACCTGTGCAAGTGTCAGCTGGTGCCCCAAAAGTGTCCTCTCTGGAACCTGCAAGTTTCTAGAGTCACGGTGCAGATCCAGTGCTCTGGTCAGACCCTAAGTCCTCCCTTATGCCCCACCCCTTCCCTTCTCTGTGGGAGACCCCCCAGCTGAGGCAGGCTTCCTCTCTTAGGCGTGGAGCATTGGGGTGTTTCAGCTTTGGTTTGATCTGCCTTGGAGCTGTCAATGATGAAGCAAGTTCAGGGCTAGGAGGGCCTGGGAGTTGAGTGGGGAGGGATGCAGAGGGCTGGAGCACCCGAGCGTGCACTTGTGCCCCAGTTAGAGCAGTGCTGGTGGACACCTGGCGCAGGCGACCCGTGCCCGGTCCTGGGTGCGATGCATCATTCCCCTTCGGGGACTGGACAGGTGTGGGGTTTCTTGGTAGGTACCCACTGTTCTTTCCTGTTCTAGCAGAGAGGCAGGTGAAAAGGGTCAGAGAAGTCGCCTTTCCTTAACACTTCCTCCATGGGCTCCTTCACAGAAGATGCCCCATCTTCCTGAAGGGCCCATGCCAGTGAAGTGTCGCCTGCCTGTGGGATTTTGTGGCTGTGCGGGGGAAGAGGGGGAGTGGCTCATGACTCGGGCTGCCCTGGCTTCCGTGCTGTTTGTAACTCTTCTGTCTTGCTGTTTTTTTGTGCTTGCTTCAAAGAGACCAGCTCTAACGTAAGACTTTCTATGTCTCTAGTTCTACTTCTGGGAAGGCTTGGGGTTGGGGAAGGGTTTTGTGCCTTCTGGGGCAGGAAGAGGCTGAAGCTTGGGAGCTTGCTTTCTGGGTGGTTAATTCCATCCAAGTTCTTGATTTTTGCTTTGTTCTGCTCTTGCTCCGCTCTTTTGCATGCTTTCTGCTTTCTAAATAACAAGGTCTGGGGCATCTCCCTTCCTCCTGAATCCTCCGAAGTTGCAGGGTCACAGGGGACCCTAACACCTCTGCAGAGAGGTCGGTTGGGGAGTAACTGGAGAAGCTGTCCCTCCCTTGGTTGTGTCCTGCCCTTCATTTTACCCCCTAAAGAGTGTTTGAATGACAAGAGTGGTGCTTTCCCAGCTTCTGTCTGAGTCTTACCTTCTCTTTATTTTCCCCCCATTCAGGGAAACTGGGACCAAAGGTAAGAGTCCCCCACTCCTGGTCCCATTTATATTTCCTCCTTCAGAAATGATGTAATTTTGCTCCAACTTGGGATTCTTTAGACATCAGAAGATGTCTGTTCCAGAGGGCGATCCCAACCTGGGGCTGCTGGGCTGGATTTGGGGGCCTGGTGGGCTCATATTCAGCTAATCAGACACAAACTTCCTATTTCAGGGACAGAAGGGAGAACCTGGAGACATCAAGGATGTAAGTAGAAAGTGTCCTTCTATGCAGTACATCTGCTGCCTGAGTGGTTGTGGCCCAGGCATGCCCCTGACCAGCCATTCTGTGGTTCTCCCTCTCGTAGATTGTAGGACCCAAAGGACCTCCTGGACCTCAGGTAAGAAAAGGAGGAATCCTTTTCTCCAGCCACCTCCCCTTACAGCATCTGAGTTGTTGTCTGACGACTTCTGGACTTGCTGTCATCTCTCTGTGTTCCTATCCTTCAGGGACCTGCAGGCGAACAGGGACCCAGAGGTGATCGTGGTGACAAAGGTGAAAAAGTGAGTAGAGCGCCACACTGTGCTGTGTGCAGAGCCCCACGTCCCCCCACGCCCACCACAGGCCTGCCTGCCTCCTCAGAGCTGCCCCTGAGCAGAAGCGCTGCTGCACACGGCCCCTTTTCTCTTTCTGTCAAGGGCCCCCCTGGACCTCGTGGCAGAGATGGAGAGCCTGGGACCCCTGGAAATCCTGGCCCCCCTGGTCCTCCCGGCCTCCCCGGCCCCCCTGGCCCCCCTGGCCTTGGTGGAGTAAGTACCCTTATTTCCCCTCCTGGACTGCTCCTCCAGCGAAGTGGCCTCTGAATCACTACGTGCACGTACCTGGCCAGTGCCCAGTGGCCAGCAATATGTACACAGCCGGGCCGCAGGCCTCACCCCAGGCTGCCCACAGAGCAGGCGCACACGAGGCCTGCAGTCACAGGGCCCAGGGTGACTGCTTTTTCAGTTGTTGGGCTTCTATGAAGAAAGTCTTCAATTACCTGGCTTCCTGGCATCTGTACCATGTGGTTGATTCCTGGGGGTCAGGCTAGGGGCTGGGGGACAGCATGACTGGGCACTTGTATTCTCTGGAAGAGGAGGGACCACTGTCCTTGGAGGACGTTTACTCTCGATGCTTGCCAAGCGCGCTGCAAGCAGCTATTCATGCTCATGAAAGGGCCCCACTGAGTGGAGGTATGGGGCTGCCGTCGTGTTGGGAGCAAACCAGCCCGCGAACGACATTATTACCCACTCTTTTCAGGTTTTCAATTTTGATATGTGCTATGTTTTAAATTCTTCAACTTAAATTGGCTCCCAGATGCTTACCACATCCCTTGCAGAAATATTTAGAGACTGTTGACTTTAGTCCTTTGCTTGGCATGAAAGCCTTAGAGGACAAAGAATACCTTTAAGTGATGTTTTAGTTGTGTTTCTCGCTATGTGTTAAATAATGTGTGGAACACACTTAGAATATAGGAATAATTCTACAAAGTGAAACCCAAGCACAGACACTACGCTAAATAACACTTCACCATCCCGGGAAATCATCGCAGCACTGTCATTTCATAACATATTCCCAAGGCGATTCCTCACTCGTGGCTGCGGATCCTGGGAGCACCCATTAGTCACTAACCATTCGGGGTCGTCTGAACAGTGGTCTTTCTTTCCAGATAGAGTTTCCTAGCGAGTGGGTGTGACCTCAGGCCTCTCAGCCTCCTAAGCGGGTTGTTGGGTTGATTTTGCAGAACTTCGCTGCCCAGATGGCTGGAGGATTTGATGACAAGGCTGGTGGCGCCCAGATGGGGGTCATGCAAGGACCGATGGTAAGGACAGAGCCGCTCTCTGCAGCCGGAGAGCTTCTCTCTGTCAGTTATGTGACCTCCGGCTGCCCTAGCCCCGAACGTTCGTTTGGCCTTTGATGGCGATGAACACCAGCCTTAGTGATTCGTGGGGCGCAACTGAGCAGTCGGTGAGGGATGCGTGTGCTGGGGCACGAGACGGCCGACGGCTGCTGCTCTTGGAAGGAGAACTGAGGCACACAGACAGCAGCCACTGTTCTCTAGCATGCAGACTCCAGCAGGAAAGCTCAGCCCTGCGGCTCGGGCCTGGCACAAGCTAAATGAAACTCTGCCTTTAGCAAACATGGCTGGCATCCAGGAGAGAGCGAGGCCGGCCTCTCCATCCAGATAGTGCCCGTAAATAAGAGGAGGCGGTTGCACGGGCCGTGGGGGATGGCAGGAGGCGGCTGCTGCAGGCCCTGCTCGCGGAGCGTCTTGTGTTTCTTTATCTGAGCTTCTGGCTAGGAGAAGTGGGCCCCCAGAGGCTGCTGGTGACCTAGTTTTCTCTTCCAATGCAGGGCCCCATGGGACCCCGAGGACCTCCAGGCCCCGCTGGTGCCCCTGTAAGTATCTGCTGTGTCTGTCTTGGGACTGTGGCAGATGCTGTCGTGCTCTTTAGTGTCTTCATGTTCACGGGGAGTCAGCCTGGTGTCCTCACTTTGTGTTTCAGGGCCCTCAAGGATTCCAAGGCAACCCTGGAGAACCTGGAGAGCCTGGCGTCTCTGTGAGCACCTGGGTCCCATCCCTGCCCCAGAGCCTCTGGTGACAAGCCCCTGGGACCCCCAGCTGCTTCGCATAGCGGGGTGGCCCAGGGGAAGTTCAGATGCCAGTCCCTGGGAATCAGTGTGGCAGGACCCCCAGGAATGGTCATGACGGCCCCCCTCTGGGTGGCTGTGGCCTGGGCCGTCTGCTGCCTCCTGCTAGGATCTGTTCTGCACGCTGTTCTGACCTTTTTTCTCTTCATAGGACAACTGGCTTCTAAACTCCCACCCCCACATTTTGCCCACAATTAAATGTCACCCCCTGCTGCCATCACTTCAACTTCCTTGCTTTGTTTGTAGGGTCCCATGGGTCCTCGTGGTCCTCCTGGCTCCCCTGGAAAGCCTGGTGATGATGTGAGTGCACCCCAGTGGCCTTCTGCTTCGCAAAGGCCCACGGAGCCTGTGTGCTGGAGGGAAGGGGTACCATGGGTAGCGGGGCCTGAGAACAGGGCGAAGCGGTTGGCCCTAGAGGCCAGCGTTGGTTGGGCGTGGTCGCCCAGTGGGGAGGCATCCGTCTCTTCCATGCCAGCTCAACCGCCGTCCCTGGCCGCTTGGAGCTGAGCGTGTGAGTTCCCTAAGGATCTACTGAGAAGGGAAATAATTAAAACATCACCAGCCCCAGGAAGGGAAAGAGAAGAAAAACACAAGGCAGAAAGATGTAGAGAAGGAAAAACAAAGAAGGAGCCGCTCCATGGCCCAATGTTATCTCAATTGTAAATGAGTTAGAAACAGCTCAGCCTGAGCCAGGATGTCCACAGGGGCTTCAAGGCAAGCAGAGACCAGAGCTGCTCCGAGCTCTGCTCATGAATAGCATTAGACAGAGAGGGTTCCTGAGGTCAGGGCACACTTGCCTGTCACCAGAGCCGGGCAGGCTGGAGACTGGCAAAAGGAGAGCGGGTCCATGAGAGGCATTCGGGCAGCATGTATCTGCAGGAAGAGAGGGAGAGGTGGACAGATGGCGAGGGCGTGGGGCGCCAGTGTGTCTTCTGAGGACAGTGACCTCTCTCCCCTCTCTCCGTTTTCTTCCCCTTCTGTCTTTCCAGGGTGAAGCTGGAAAGCCTGGAAAGTCTGGCGAAAGAGGCCTACCAGGCCCTCAGGTAGAGCCCCACCCGGCCCACCCTCACCAGGCTCGCCCTCGTCTCCCTCCTCACCCCATCCAGCGTACCCAGTTTAACTACTTAGCCCAGGGCCAGGAGCTAACTGGCCGCACACTGCATGCTGGTGATCACGTGTGTGACCCCACGGCCGGGGAGGCAGGGCTCGGGGTTCTGGGTGTGGCTGAGTGAACAGCCCTGCCTGGGGTGTGTGCTCCTCCCTGCTGGCCCAGGACTCTGGCTCCACAGGCCCTACAGCAGCCCAGCAAGCCTGTACCCCACCTCACCATGTTCTGAGTCTCCTCTTTGGATTGTAGGGTGCTCGTGGCTTCCCAGGAACCCCAGGCCTTCCTGGTGTCAAAGGTCACAGAGTAAGTGTTGGGGGCAAGGTCATGGGAAGGAAGGGGTTGCTGCGGCAGAAGGAGCACTTTGGGGTGTTGTGGTCCTTCCTGTTTGAGGTCCAGAGTGTGATCACATGTTCTTTGTACCCTTTAGGGTTACCCTGGCCTAGATGGTGCTAAGGGAGAAGCTGGTGCCCCGGGCGTGAAGGTAAGGGGTGGACGTGGCCAGAAAAAGACTCGGTCCAGCCAGGCAGGTGCATCCGGGCTTATGGAGTTGGGACAATAGAATAATGCTGGTTAGGCGTGCCAGGCCTGATCCTGATGGGTGGACCACCGCCCGAGAGCTGAGGAGACAGCCCTCACCGAGACGAAGCTGGGTGTCAGCTGAGACCCTGCCCTCGGCGGCTTTCACAGGACCCAGACGCTGACCTCGTGTGTCTTTCTTTGCAGGGTGAGAGTGGCTCCCCTGGGGAGAACGGCTCTCCAGGCCCAATGGTGAGTCCCGCTGCAGGCAGGCACCCTGGAGCCGCCCCTGGCTGTTGGGCGGCTGCACTCCAAGCGCCTTCACTACCTTTGTGCAAAGTAGATTTTCAGCTCTGGTCTCAGCTGTGATCTAATTATAAACAAACAGCAGCAGTCTGATTCGGATTCTATCTGACTCTGAACAAACAGCAGTGTTCTAGCAGGTGGATTGTCAAGATCTCACCATTTCCTTAACATCACCATGTTCACACACTTAATCTGTGCTTCAAGTTTTAAAACATTGCACCTCTTCTCAGTGTTTTGGGGTTCATCTGCCCCCAGAGGGCACGATGCTTGAGGGCTCTGGCATGGCACAAGCCCTAGGACCTGTCTGAGGGCTCGTGGGCCGGCCAGCAGGGCGGAGTGGTTGGAGGGCCTTACTTGGGGCTCCCAGCCTGGGCTTGGGGACTGCAGGTAGTAGTCAGCACGTGGAGCACACTAAACCGCCAACTTCTGCTTGGGCCGCGTGTCTTCCAGGGACCCCGTGGCCTGCCTGGCGAGAGAGGACGGACTGGCCCTGCTGGTGCTGCGGTGAGTGATCATAGTTTTGCATGTTAGAGTTTGCAAGCCTATGTTGCTTGCCCTGCAAGGCACCTCTCTGAGGTGTAGGAAGCGTGTAAGAACACACCCTGGGGGTGCCCAGGGAAAGGCCCAGGCAAGGCCTCCACCCTGCTAGGCACAGGGCTGGGGTGGGCATCTGGGCTGTGAGAGCGGGCTCCCTCTCATGGGTGGGCTTACTAGGGAAACTCTGCAGCAATTCCAGCCTCCCCGCCAGCCCAGGTGGAGGGTCCGGGCAGCCTCAGCTCTGTGCCACGCTGCCCTTTGCGCTGCTCCATGCCCTGAAGGGGTAGTGGAGTTGAGCACCGACGCGCAGGGCTCCATACCTGATGCTGTGGTAGCTCTGTGCAGTACGCTAATGGCCTCCCCTCGTGGCCCGCCCGCGTTCAGTACCCTCGTGCTGTGTGTCGTCTCGTCTTCCCCTCTGAGGGGCTTTCTGTTCTTTCTCCCCTTTTGGAGGAGCACGGAAGGGCTTAATATTAAGACAAGTGGTGCTCTGCAGCCTCCGTGGCGGTGGGAGGTGACGGGTGAGGGGCTGTCAGCCAGGGGCGGTGCAGACCCCTTAGCAGTAGAGAGGCTCGGGGGGGTCTGTCAGGCACGCAGTGTGATGAGAGCCGAGTTTAAGAACGCGGCGCTTCCTGGCGCTGCACGCCTCGCCGCCCGAGTCGGAGGCCCTCCTCCGAGTCTGTGCAGGGTGAGCCGGAACTGTCGGCTGTGCTCAGGGCTGCTGCTGCTTTCCAGGCGCCGTCTGTGTAGCCGGCACTTCCCTCAAGAGCAGATCAGTGACACTGTAGCAGAAAATGTCCCCCTGCAGTCAGCAGATTGCAGTCTGTTAGTTGCCCAGGTAGCTCCAGTTCACTTCAGCTCCTGGTAAGAGTTCCTGTCACAGTTCCTGTTGCTTCTGTGTCCATGAAATGGCTGGTCACTGTGATGTGCATTGTCAGGACCAATCAAAGGCAGCCAAGTACTCTGCTCTGTACTTCCTGCAGACAGACCCTACAAAAATGCTCGCCCACCACTACTCGGGGCCTGACACTTTGGGAACGATCCTGGTCAGTGCCCATTGACATTAAAGAAATCTACCTCCAAATCCTGGGTGAGAGCTCAGTGTCTATCTGCCACTGCAAAGTGACAAGCAGCTGGAAGCCCCAACTGTGAGCCAGAGCCTTGTTCTAGGTCACTCAGGAGGGGTGACAGGCCTCTGGGCCCAGGGCCTGGGGACACTGCTGCTTCTGTGGACCTGTAGGACCATGACTTTGGGCTTGGCAAGAGGCCCTGAGCCACAGTGGCCCTGCCCTTGACAGGGCGAGGAGGGCAGGCCGAATCCCTGCTACCGTCCTGGGGCTCCTGCCTGTCCTTGCTGGCTCCTGTCCTCATAGCAGTCCAGCTGGAGCTGTGTGTGGATGAGGCCTAGAGCATCGGCTCCCTTATGCCTGTGCGTGTCTCCACCCAAGGCCCTGCTCTGAACTCTCCCACGGCCTTCTGGGCTGCCGTCCCAGACACGGGCAGGCCTCGTGGCGCTCTCCCTCGGGCAGCCTTGCCTTGCTCTGCAGAGCAGAGTCTCTCAGGGCCAGAGCTCGGGTGTGTTTCTGGGCCCTTGCCTGTGCCCCGTCTCCATCGAGTACCTGCTTCCCAGGCCAGCCAGAGGTATCCTGTGAGCATCTTTGCTTTCCTCAAAAACAGGTTCTCTAGGGAGGCAGAGCGCAGAGGCAACCTGGTCTAATCCAGGAGGAGCCTCAACGAGCCTTAGCCAAGAGGTCAGCCAAGCCACACACGTGCCTCCCCTGTGTGGTCAGCAAGCCCCGAGGCCAGGTGGCTGCCTGGCTGTGTCATTTTCCCTTTGTGCCATTCACTGAATCATTGAGCGATAACTCAGCCTTAGAGTTAGGGGTATTTGGCATCTAAATAGAAGTTTCCAGAATGAAGGCCAGTTCGGAAATTGCCCAGGCCCACTACCCACGGGCACGACCGCGCCCTCAGACCACCCACCTGCCCCAGTGCTGCGAGGCCCAGCGGCAGGGGCAGGCTGTCCTGCAGCTCGCCCCAGCCATGCTCCTGGGACTCCGTCGTGGTGTCTCCTGGGTTTTCTGGGAGGGGGCGGGACCACTTGACCTGTGCACACCTCTCACAGGGCTCCTTCCTTGTTCGCAGGGCGCCCGAGGCAATGACGGCCAGCCAGGCCCCGCTGGGCCTCCCGTAAGTTATTTGTCACTGTCCCCCTGGCTGCTCACTAGCCTTGAGCAATCCCAAGAAGCCTGCAGGGTCCACACTGCTCGCTGGCGCTGGGGTCTGGGCGTGCCTTGGGCATGGTGGTGGCCCTTAGAAGCGCCACTCTTCACAGCTCAGTTCTGTGCTTTGTTTTCCTGTCCTAGAGAACGAGCCAAGAGCCTTAAAAAATATGTATATTTTTAATCATGAGAAGGGGTGTCCAAGGAGAGTCTGCTTCTCACCACGTGTGGCCAGAAATTTGCTTTGCCGTCTAAAGCAAGGCCAGGCCAGGCATTTCCCTGGCACTCCCTGAGGCACAGACAGCAGCAGCGGGGACAAGCCCTGCCTGGGGAGTTTTAGGCATAATGGACACAGAGCAGCATCAGAGAAAAGGGGGAGGGAGGGAAAGCCGAGGCATCGCCTTTGGGGCCAGGGCCCTCTGCCCCGGGTCACCTCCACCCCTTTCTCTTCCAGGGTCCTGTGGGCCCAGCCGGTGGTCCTGGCTTCCCTGGCGCTCCTGGAGCCAAGGTGCGTGCCCTGCTCACACAGCCCTGAGACGCGCCCACTCCTCAAACCTGGCTCGCAGTGCCCCCACCCCCTCAGAGACCTCTCCCGCGCAGGAAGGAGGGCCGCGCTTGCCAGAGTCGCCCTCCGCCCTCCGGATGAGACTGAGATGGGGCGATAGGAGCTGGGCGTCCAGTTGCAGCTGCAGCGTAGGAGAGGGACACAGATGTGGGAGATCCTGGAGGCTGTGGGGCCGAGCGCCAGGGTGGACAGCAGGGAGAGAGCCCGGCCAGGCCGCAGGAGCCGGAAGTGGCCACGGAGAGGGCCCCTGCTCCCCTCTGTGCAGGCGGCTCTGCTCCACGTGGGGCCGGCCTCCCCCAAGCCACGCTAATGGAGTTCTGCAGATTAATGGAGGCCAGCGGGAGGCCGGCCAGCACAGGGGAAGGCCCCTGGCCCGAGGGATTCCAGTGTGAATGTCCCTGGGAGTGAATAAGGAGCCTCGTGTATCCCTGGCATCAGGTTGCTTTTCCCCTCCTGGGGGTTTCCATGGCAACCAGACAGTGTCTGAGGCTCAGGGAGCCTGTGAAGGAGGCTCATTGTGGAGAGGGACAGCGAAGGTGAGGGGGCCTGACCTCCAGAAAATAAGAATGACAGAGTGCAGCAGGAATGTGCGAGGAGAAACCCAAGGAGGCTCCCACCTCGCTCCAGGTCAGCGGCCCTCCCGGGCACCCTGGCCCAGAGCGCCTGGTCTCAGTGAGCTGTGGCTTTCAGTCGAGCCATCCTGTGGGGGAGGGGCTGCCGCCAGAGCAGGAGTGGAGTGGGGCCTGGCCCAGCTGGCGTCTGCCCTGGCCTTGGTGCCGCAGGTATCGCTCAGCAGCAGGTACGCTCCAAGCAGCGCTCCTTGAGCTGAAAAGCGTCAGGGGCAGGAGGCCAGGTGGCCGGGAACCTTCAGGCCTCCGCTCCTCCATCGTAGAACAGTAGGACGGGGCAGGAGAGATGGCCATGCAGGCACGAGGGTGGCTGAGGTCCCTCAGCCCAGGCCTCTCCAACAGGTGCTAGCCGCTAAGGAGCACCTGTGCTTGTGCGTGGGCTCACAGAGGGTCTGGGGGCCAGAGAAGGCGGATGGAGGAAGTCATTAGGCTCGGTCTGGTGGGGACAGTGACAGTGAGAGCAGCAGGAGAGCACGTGTGAGCACGTGTGTTCACGCGCAGGGCTGGTGTGTGCTCTGACTGCAGCCAGCCCTGCCCCACTGCCCCACTCCCATTGTCCTCTTCACCCTCTGGTCTTTTTCCAGGGTGAGGCCGGCCCCACTGGAGCCCGTGGCCCTGAAGGCGCTCAAGGTCCCCGAGGCGAACCTGGCAACCCCGGGTCCCCTGGGCCGGCTGGTGCTTCCGTAAGTGCGCTCCGCCTTGCCACAGGGGCACTGGCCCTGGACACTTCTAACTCCGTGTCCGCCTGAGGGCTGGACCCTCCCTAAACCTTCTCCTGCCCAGCCTGCTCCTTCTGGTCATCCAGAAGGGATGGCTCAGGTGTGGTCAGGCCTGCAGGGCTGGGACTCCCCCTCGGCTGCACACTTTACAATGCCTCTCTCCCTGCTCAGGGAAATCCCGGAACTGACGGCATTCCTGGAGCCAAAGGATCTGCTGTGAGTGTGGCCCCGGCCTGTTTCCTCGGGTGGGCTCCACCCCTCCTGCGTCTCTCCTGATGCACCTGCTCTGTTCATGCTGACAGGGTGCTCCTGGAATTGCTGGTGCCCCCGGATTTCCTGGGCCCCGTGGCCCCCCAGGTCCTCAAGGTGCAACAGGTCCTCTAGGTCCAAAAGGTCAGACGGTAAGAACCCGAAGTGACCCCTGTGTTCTCCCTTCTTTCTGTGCCCTCCTGCCCTGGCCTCACTCACTGTCCACTGAGGGGACCTTGTGTGGGCTCCTGGAGGTGGGAAGGCTCTGTGGAAGAAATCCAGCGAGCGTCTGCCTCTCTCCTTCCTTCAGGGCGAGCCTGGTATCGCTGGCTTCAAAGGCGAGCAAGGCCCGAAGGGAGAAACTGTGAGTGTCTGTGTGCTGGCTGTCCTTGTTACCGCCCACCCATTGTCCCCTGTCGCAGCTCTCCCTGTGGGAAGGCTGCGTACTGTCCCCAGGTGCTTCTCACGGTGGCCCATGTCCCCCAAGTCCCGGGTCCTGAAACGTTGCCGAGACAGCTCCTTCTACACATGGAGCCAGGGCTTCCCCTGTCTGAGAGTAGGCTTACCCTGTTCTTCTCTCTGCTGACCCGCAGGGCCCTGCTGGCCCCCAGGGAGCTCCTGGTCCAGCCGGTGAAGAAGGCAAGAGAGGTGCTCGTGGTGAGCCTGGTGGCGCTGGGCCCATCGGCCCTCCGGGAGAGAGAGTAAGTGGCTGGGGTGAGGTCACAGAGCAGGGAACCCACTCCTGGAAAGGTAGGGCCTGGCCCTGAAGGTGACCTCTCAGCATTTTGCAGACTGTAGCTCCCGCTCCAGACAACTGTGGTGGGTGGGTAGGTGGGTGGGCGACATCTGGCCCTCGGTAGGTGGGGAGCTGTGTGCACTGCCTGACTCCCCCCACTTTTCTCCCCAGGGTGCTCCTGGAAACCGAGGTTTTCCAGGTCAGGATGGTCTGGCGGGGCCCAAGGTGAGTGGGGAAGGAAGGGTTGGGACTTGCAGGCACTGGTGGTCACAAGGCTGACTGACTCCCTGTCCCGCTGACTCCCTGTCCCTCTCCTCTCATGTAGGGAGCCCCTGGAGAGCGAGGGCCCAGCGGCTTGGCTGGCCCCAAGGGAGCCAATGGTGACCCTGGCCGCCCCGGAGAACCTGGCCTTCCCGGAGCCCGGGTAAGGAGGGCAGCTTCTGTAGGCTCTGGGCTCTGCGCAGACCCTCACACCCTTCTTGCCTGCTCTCTCCAACTGGGCTGCTAGGGCTGAGAGGCCCAAGCCTGCCCGTGACACTGCCCTCCTCTCCCTCCTGAACACAGGGTCTCACTGGCCGCCCTGGTGATGCTGGGCCTCAGGGCAAAGTTGGTCCATCCGTAAGTCCACCATGCCTGGGCTGCTGGGAGGACGGAGGGTACCTCCGGGGAGTGGGTGGGGAGCAGTTTGGGTGGGGCCAGAGTGCCGTGACGTCTGAGACCTGGGGCAGGGGACAGGGTGGGCTCTGGGGCCGGGTGTGGCTCACAGCAGTTTCTGTGAGCTATGGAAATGCCTCCCTCAGTCAGTCGAGGGCCTAAGACAAAGCCCAGCATGCGATTTCCGGGGCGGGGGTCTTCCCATCTTCCCAGTCAGAGCTGCTTGCTGTGAGGGGGTCCAGCTGTGTGGACTGGGCTGCTGCCAGCAGCCGTGGCCCATCTAGAAGCTGGGTGTGTGAGCCGTGCCTCTCCACACGCCTGCTGAACATGGCAAGGAGGGACGTGGCCAGAAGTCTGAGCTCTCTTTCACACTGGTGTCATCTCTTTCAGGGAGCTCCCGGTGAAGACGGGCGTCCTGGACCTCCAGGTCCTCAGGGGGCTCGGGGGCAGCCTGGCGTCATGGGCTTCCCTGGCCCTAAGGGTGCCAATGTAAGTGACAGTTCGTTCTCCTATTTCCTTCCATGTGGCACTATCCCCTTCTTGGTCCTTGGAGAAAGGGTTGGACTGGACAGCTAAGCCGGGGACAGGGACAGGAGTCTCTATACCACAGGCAGCTCTGGCCCCCATGGGCCATGGAAGTGCCTGCGATCTGGACAAGGAGGCTCCTTTGAGGTTCAGGACATCACAGCTGTGACACTGCTGCAGGGCAGTGCCTGGTGGCCTGGCCACTTCTAAATAGAACAGAAGGAACTGACCCCTGTCTGTCCTCTGCTGTGCCCCAGCCTGCTCTATCCCCACTCTGCTCAGCCCTCTGCCTCAAGGCCCTGCTCTCTCCTTCCTGCAGGGTGAGCCTGGCAAAGCTGGCGAGAAGGGCCTGGCTGGTGCTCCTGGTCTACGAGTAAGTGCCCTTCCCACTGCCTATGTCTTGGTGCGGGCTGGACATCAGCAGGGGATGTGGTGTCCTCCCTAGGCATGGTCATGGGATCCTAGTTAACAAGAGCTCCTGTATCTGAGGCCGCACCGGGCCAGGCCCTTGGGGTCCACCCAGGGAGACTACTGGTCGCTGGAGGCAGCTGGCTGGGGAAACAGGGTCCTTCCACAGAGAAGGCCAGAGACCAGGAAGGGCAGAGAAACTTGGAAATGGAGCTCAACTGCGGGATCCTGGAGACCTGGAAGCGCTGGGCCAAGGGTGCCTCGCCCATGTCCTGGGGAATGGAAGAAAAGCGTGCACACAGCGCATGACCTTTCTCTCTGCCCTCTAGGGTCTTCCTGGCAAAGATGGCGAGACAGGGGCTGCAGGCCCCCCCGGCCCCGCTGTAAGTGCCCACCAGCCCCTGTGGGTGGCTCTGTGGGAAGCTGCTTGGTGGTCGGGACAGGGAACCATGGGCCCTCCTGGTAACAGAACTGATGGAAGTGGATCTGGGCTGCACTAGGATACCTGTCCCAAGCTAAGGCGGGGTCCGGTAGGCAGTGCGGGCCCTGCCTGTGGAGAGGTGTGGGTGCTGGAGGGGCTCAGGCTCACCGTGATGGCCCAGAGGTGTCCGCCTTGGGCGGCCCTGCCTCAGGCTGTGGCTTGGGCTCGTGGGGAAGCCACCCTGCTTACCTTTCTTTTCCTTTTCAGGGACCTGCAGGCGAGCGAGGCGAGCAGGGCGCTCCCGGGCCTTCTGGGTTCCAGGTGGGTGACAGGGCCCAGCTTTCTGTCTGGCTCTTCCCACACTGAGGGTTCCCTGGGGCACAGCAGAGGGTGAGGGGTCTGAGGCTCCCCTGCCCTCCTTGTCCCATCGCTGTGCCCCTTGGGTTCCCTCAAGGGCCAGGGAAGCAGACATGTCCCTCTGTAACACATGTCACTCACTCTGGCTTCTAGGGACTTCCTGGCCCTCCTGGCACCCCCGGTGAAAGTGGAAAACCAGGTGACCAGGTGAGTGTGGGCGCTTGGATCCTGCGGCTTGTTTAGATGATGCGCAGGAGGCAAGGGCCAAGGAGCACGCGGAGCCCACGCGGCCTGGGCCTGTCCGGGCCCTGCGCCTGCCTCTATATGGGTGGCAGTCTGAGCACAGCTCTCAGGGGCTATGCTGCTGCCTTTGGGGAGGACTCCGGGACATCACTCTGACCGGTCCTCTGCTCTTCAGGGTGTTCCTGGAGAAGCTGGAGCCCCCGGCCTTGTGGGCCCCAGGGTGAGTGTCCTGTTGTCCTGTTGGCTGGCAATCTCCTGCAGCCCACCCTCTCTCTGCAGCTCTACCAGGGCCCCCCAGCCCTGGTCCCAGGGCCCCCTTCCCTCCCCTGTCCCTCCCTGCTGAGCTGCTTGATGACCGACTCCTCCATGTCTGCCACAGGGTGAACGGGGCTTCCCGGGTGAGCGTGGGTCTCCCGGTGCCCAGGGCCTGCAGGGCGCCCGTGGCCTCCCTGGCACTCCCGGCACAGATGGCCCCAAAGTGAGTGAGGCTGAGACCTGGGCATCTTGTGGGCATTCTGGAAGGCCTGCTGCTGGGGAGAGGGAAGGAAGGGCTGGGGAGGAATGCAGGAGCAACGGGAAGAGGAGGGGCTGGTGCGGGCCCCTGCCCAAGCTCAGAAGAAGTGCCGCCCACCCCATGCCTCTCGCCTCCCTCCAGGGTGGAGCTGGCCCAGCTGGCCCTCCTGGGGCCCAGGGCCCTCCGGGTTTGCAGGGAATGCCTGGAGAGAGAGGAGCTGCAGGCATCGCGGGCCCCAAGGGAGACAGGGTACGTACCAGCTGCAACGCGCCTCTCCTGGAAGCCTCGACTGTGCTACGATTCTCACGGCTATCCCGGGGCCAAGGGTCCTGCTCACCCTTTCTGGAGAAGCTTGGAGTCTCTCTTCCAAAGTGTTCAGCCTCTTAGCAGCTTCCTCACTGCCACCCCTTCATCTTGCTCCACTACTCCTTGTCACCTGTGCAGAGGCCACAGCAAATCCTTCTTGGGCAGGGACTGAACTTAGAACTCCAGCAGGGTGGACAGAGCTGGCCGAGGGGTGCTGAGGTGCCCCCAGGACAGCTGATTTTCTCTCCTCCAGGGTGACGTTGGTGAGAAAGGCCCTGAAGGAGCTCCTGGAAAGGATGGAGGACGAGTAAGTGACTGCTGCTCCCAGGACTGGGGAGTGAGGTGGGACAGGGACAGGGATGCGTGGACTTGGGAGGGCACAGAAAGCCAGAGGGACTTGCTTGTCCCAGCGGGAGCTCTGGGGACCACGCGAGGGAGGCCCGCACAGCCCTGGCCTGTGGCTGACTCTCCTGCCTTCTCCCCTCTCCCCCAGGGTCTCACGGGTCCCATTGGCCCTCCTGGACCAGCAGGGGCCAACGGCGAGAAGGTGAGCTAGGCCTGCTTTTCTGTGCGGCTCCTCAGGCCCAGGGAGGCGTTCTCTCACCTTGTGGTGGAGGTGGCGTCTTCTGCTTGCACCTCCACCTCGCTGTTACCTGTCACCCTCCTGCCGCTGTCACTGCAGGGTGGAAGGGTGGGGCCCCTCAGTGGTGAAACCACTGGCTTTGTGCCCTGCTTGGTAGAGCGGTGGACTGAGGGTAAAAGGCTCTGAAGAATTTTCGGGGAGGCTGAGGGGAGGGGCCTCCCGATGCCGGAGCTCCTGAGGGCCCTCTGACCTAGCTCCTCTCCCTCACTCTAGGGAGAAGTCGGCCCTCCTGGTCCCGCGGGAAGTGCTGGCGCGCGTGGTGCCCCGGTGAGTGGATGCCTTAGGGGCCAGGGAGGAGCTCTGCCTCGCCAGCGCCCTTCGGCCACCTGCAGGCTGTCCGTGCAGCTTCCTTCCTGCCAGGGCACAGTGGGGGTGCAGGGCCGCTGGGCCCCAGATCCTCCACTCCACAGAGGCTTTCCACCCTGGGCCCCCTTGCTGACTCAACCTGCCTTCTGGGGTGATGGGTCATGAGACTGGGCTGGGCAAGGGGCTGTGGGCTCTTGGAGGGTACCTAACCCCTCCTGGGCTGCTTCTCACAGGGTGAACGCGGGGAGACTGGGCCTCCAGGACCTGCTGGATTTGCTGGACCTCCTGTGAGTGCCTCCCCTCACCCCAATCCTACCCCCACCCCACTGGCTCCACGTCCAGCACCCAAGGGTGCCTTCTAGCACATGGACGTGGGAGGGAAGGGTGGAGGGACAGAATTTCAGGATGAGGGAAAGGGACTCCCCTTTACTTCCACACTCCCTGCCCTGGCCCAGCCCCTCACACATGCTGTGTGTGCGTGCACACACGATTTCCTGTCCCCTCCTCACCTGTCCCTGCCTCTGGTTACAGGGTGCTGACGGGCAGCCTGGTGCCAAGGGAGAGCAAGGAGATGCCGGGCCGAAAGGGGATTCCGGTTCTCCTGGTCCTCAGGGCCCCTCTGGAGCTCCTGGGCCTCAGGTAGGTGAAGCCAAGCTCCCCTGGGATTGTTCCATGAGAAAGAGGCAGCTGTGTGGAGGAGGAGAGGCCCTGGTGACCTGCAGACAGTGGCTAGGAGCCTGGGTCCCTTGCCGCCAGGCACCCGGAGGGGCTCCCATTCCGTGGAATGTGGGGGACAAGGGCTGGGTGCTGAAGGATGGGCACAAAGTACAGCCTGTGTCTCCACAGACCCAAGCCAGCCAGGAGATAGCTGGTCTCCTGGGGGTGGGGACGGGGACAGGAGAGGCTTTCCCGGAGGCGAGACCTTCCGTGGGTTCCTGGTTGGCTTCTCCTCATGTGGCTGGTGGTGGCTTCTCTGGCTGCCATCTGCCCCTAGGCTGCAGGAGCCCAGTGGCAGGGCTTGAAGCCTCATGGTCTCTTTCCCTTCCAAGGGTCCCACTGGAGTGACAGGGCCGAAAGGATCCCGCGGTGCACAAGGCCCCCCGGTAAGTAAAGCCGCCCATGTTCCCCTGTGGACAGCCAAGCTAAGTGATTCCAGAGTGCCCAGGGTTCACCTCCTCTTCCTCCCTTCTCAGTCCTGCTCAGGCCCCAGCCCGAGCCTGTCCCTAGCCAGGTGGAGCGAGGGCATCTCGCACTATCTCTGCTGGCATGGTTATCCCAGAAGTCCAAGGCCCTTGTCCGGCCACTCAAGTCCCCTGTGGGCGAGAGGCCCAGATGCCTGATTCCGTGGTCCGGCAGGGCCCTCTGTCCCTTTCAGGCTCCCTGCATGCTGGTCTGCAGCCTCCTGCTGCTGAGAAAGCCCCTGTGCCCCTGTGCCCCTGCCCCTGTGCCCCTGTGCGCCTGTGCTCCTGTGCCCCTGTGCCCCTGCCCCTGTGCCCCTGTATCCCTGTGCCCCTGTGTCCCTGTGTCC
>NDGN011211347.1:0-13932 GCA_002564285.1 Tympanoctomys barrerae
GAGGGATTTGTTCTAATAGTGTTTGTAAATAGGATATCATGTCTGCATCTTGTACAGCAATTACAGGAAGGCAATATGCAATGTGTTAATCATTGGAACTGTCTATCAATTAGATTTGAAGCTGTCTCATTGCTATTTATTTCTCAGTGAAATTATGGAAAAAATAAATAAATATACTGGATAAGAACACAGGATCTGTAGAATGCATAATACTGCTTCAGGAAAACTTCTGCTCATGCATGCATGCCTGTGTGTGTACATATATGCATGCATGTGCTGGGTCATGCTGCGAAATGTCTTAGTGTCTATGTTTACAGACAAAAAGCCCTGCTACAAACTGCTATGTGTGCAAAAGTTATGAAGCCAAACCCACCCTGAGGAATAAAAGAAAAGGGAGAACATTTGGGGCCCAGGGAGGCAGGGTGGGGGGAGGCACGAGAGCGGAGCAAGAGGCCCTGTAACTTTTCTCAGGATCCACCCAGGACCCACCCACACCTGAGGCTGTCGAAGCATCTTTTCTGGCTTCTCCCCGGGTTTAGCAATTGTAAAAAGTAAACATGAACTCCTGAAACAATAAGAGCAGGGTGCTGGTGGGCAGGGGCAGCAAGGAGCTGGGAGGGCCCCTGCCTACTGTTGGGGCCATGGGTACCTGGAGGGGATGAAGGGGCTCATCTCAGACTTGAACAAGTTGCTTTTGAGGTACTGGTTGATGTTCAGTGACAAAAGAAAGGGGCAAAGAGATAAAAGCATGTCACAGCTGTGGTTCTATAAAGCTTAGGCTCAAAAAATTAAAAAAAGCTTCAAGGGCTAGAGGCGGAGGTAGCCTTAAGAGGGCTGTCTGGGCCTGAGGAAAGGTCACCGGGTCCTTGGCAACACACACACACACACACACACACACACACACACACACACACACACACCCTTCCATGGCTTATCCTCCCTTCAGAGGCAGCTCGGTCCCCTATCTTGGCTCCCAAGATCCTTCATCTTCCTGGTCTCTGCAGCTGTCCAACCTCATCACCTCCGCAGGGACTCCAGATCCAGCCACCTCGACTAGCCTGATTCCCAGACCATCAGACTGGTCTCTTTTTTCTGGTTCCCACGGTGGCCCAGACTTTTCTCTCCTTGGCTATTACCAGGGCTTGTCCTCCAGGGCTCTTTTAGCAGTTTACTTCTGACCTGAGGACACCAGGGGGTTGCCCAAGAGATGCACTTCCTAACCCAAGAGGCTGCTGCCTGCCAAGACTGAGCCAGGACCTGGCCTAGGGCTGCCCTGCACCCCAGGTGACACAGCAGAGGTGCATAGTCACTTTCAGTGCCCCCTGGGACCTTGAATCCAAGATTTCCCACAGGCCAGACAAGTACTCTACCACTGAGTTATACCCCCAGCCCTTGGTTTATATTTGTACTGAATAAAGGCAGTGGACCTTCTCCTGGGGCCAATTCTTTCCAGCCCACCAACAGAAGAAAGGACAAAGAAAATGTGATATACATTTATTTATTTGAGTCACTTGTAGGAAAATAGATACCACCTCAGTCCACAAGCCCAAGCAAAGTAAATAAGACATAGAGGCAAGATATCGCAGTTTGTCTTACATAAGAAACCTAGAGGGCCGCGGAGATGGCTCAGTGGAATAAGCGCTTCCCTGGCAAGCACAAGGGGCTGAGTTCAATTCTCGGTTCTGACCAAAAAAAAAAAAAAAAAAAAAAAAAAAATCTAGAGCATAAGTAATTTAAAGAGCAGAATAAAAGAAAGATGACTGGAAACAGGAAAATAGACAAATAGACTTTGGGGAGCTGGAAAGGGGATCTGGAGCTGAGGGAGACAGGAGGGAAGGTAGGGAAAGTAAAGAGGATTGAGATGCAGTGGGTGAAAGTCGCAATACTCCACCATGAATATCTTCCTTATGTATTGCAAGTCTCTCTCTCTCTCTCTCTCTCTCTCTCTCTCTCTCTCTCTCTCTCTCTCCTTTTCTCTCTGAGACAGGGTTTTGTATGTAGTTCAGGCTGGCCTTGAACCCACTAAGATCCTCCTACCTCTATGCACTACCATGCACTGGAAAAAGAAAACTAAACAAGGTTAAAATAATTTTTCCAGAGATGCGGACCATGGGCAGGGAGTCCGGGTGTGGCAGGATTAGCAGGTGCAGGTAAAGATCACAGAGACGCTGCCCAGTGGTGCCGGGTGGGCGGCCCGCGCCAGAGTTGTGGAGCAGGTTGTGGCGGCTCCGGACGACTTTACTGCCCCGGCTGAGCGTGGGCTGTGAGGGCCCACCTCCTGTCCCCAGGGCACCTTAAAGGACCTTCAGGACCTCTGACTGCAAGTTCAAAGGTGGGAAAGCACGGGGTGTGTGTGGGGCGTGGGAACAGAGCCGAGCTACTGGAGCAGCGTCTCCTAGAGCCGGATGGAGGAGGCAGCGGGTACTGGAGGCCACAGAGGGAAGATGGGCTACAACCACTGTCCGCGATGATTGTACGCAAATTTAGGAAGAAGACAGTCTTTTTTTCAATAGATTCTCAAACTGCTGTAATCGCAAACAGTAGACAGATGCTGCGCTATAGGATTCCGAGCAGGTTGCAGGAGCATTACTCTGGCAACCGCATGCGTGGTAGAGCGGAGTTTCACTAGTTTTCCTGGTGGAAAACATGTTCTGTGGCAAGATGGTGTGTAAATATTTGAAATCTGACATTTGGGTGTTTAATAAGCTTATCTGCCTCTCTGTCGATGAGCTAGAAATTTTTACGTTTAGTAGAGGCCGCCCCCAACCTAATGCACACCCCCAGTAGGTTCAGCAGCCGCAGCTGCTCGCCCAGTGCTGGCAGCTGGCTCCAACAGGGTGCTCTCCCCTAGGGCCCTTGCCCCCCAGCTGGCTCTGCCTCTGCCTGTCGCTCCCCTCCCTAGGTCCCGTGTCTCATCTATCCGTGTTGGTCCAGTGCTGGGCCATTCATTTACTTCACAAATATTTTCCTGAAAGCTGACGATCGAGTGAGGGGACAGGTAACCCCTGTTCCTTATCCTTCTGTGGACCACATTCAGGGGGCTCAGGAGAGCCAGGCAGTGACGTCTGACTTAGAGTACCAGCGTGGGATCCCGCTCAGCACAGGGAGGGGAGCTGGCCTGCCTTGGTCATCTGGACAGGAATCCAACTGGCCTGGGGTCATCTGGACAGGAATCCAACTGGCCTGGGTGGAGGGGAGCCTGGGCTGCCTACAGCCCCTGGAGGTTACCTTTCCTCAACCTGCAGGGGAATCTCACTTCAGACTGGTGGAGTCTAAGACCAAGCACTATTACTTTGAGTGTCTTTGTTTTTCTGTTTTCTTAGAGGTTGAGGGGAGGAAGGAGCTAGCCCAGGAAGAAACTCAAAATGAGTTGTTAATGGAATCACCTTTGGTTTTAAGAATGAGACATTTGTCCCCTTTACCCCAGGGATGATCCCCTAAATTGGCCCTGTAGCAGGTGCCACTTCTTCAGGGGTAGCCTCTGTGAACCTCTGCACCCTGGGCTGAGGCCCCTTCATGACACACCCCTCTCTACCTGAAACTCACCCCACAGCTGTCTGTCCCTTGTGGGGGGTGACATCAGAGGAAAACAAATAGACTACGGGAAGAGCGAATTTAAGACGTTGGCTTGTGCCAGTGTGGAAGCTGGCAAGCTCTAGTTCTTCGGTGTAGGTGATCAAGCCAGGAAAGTGTCCAGTTCAGTCTACAGAAGCCCTCCCTGAGAGGAAAGTCTGCCAGCAGACTGACTGGATTCAGTTCAGCTGATTGGATGAGGCCCACCCACAATGTGGAGGGCGAACTGCTCTACTCCGACTTACTCCAAGTCTTAATCCTGTCCAAAAAGTACCTTCCCAGAAATACTTAGAATAATATTTAACAAAATATTAGCATACCGTGGCCTGAACAAGTTAATAAGTACAGTAAACTATCACAAGGCTCAATGCTGGTTCTGTAATTAGCTAATCGGGCAAGGCTGGCACCGGGGTGGGGGTGGGGTGTCACCACCCATCAATGCAGTAACATGGCGCTTCCACCCACATGCTCACTGCCCTATGTTTAGTAGAGGCTGCCCCCAACCTAACGCCCTGGGCTGGGCTGGGCTGAGGGCCCTTCATGACACACGCCTGGCTCACCTATCTCGTCTCTTTCCCCCTGGCTTCTTGACGTACGTTAGTAAGGGCTGTTACTGAAGCACCTTACTGAGATCTGTGGGTGGGACTGTCTCTTCTTTGACCTCTGCAGTCGCTCACCTGGAAGTGGACTTCGTGCACTACTGAATGAGTAACTTTCAGGCTACACCACCCAAGGACCCAGCATCGGCTTTGTAAGGGTGCCTCTCTCATGCTCTGAATGCTGTAAGGAGAGGGACAAATCTCTGCTCCTATCCCTGGGGCCATGGATTCTCCCCTTCTATCTGAAACAGCTTTCTGTGGATGTTTGTCTTTCCAGGACTGAGGGCCAGGAAGAAGCTGCAACACCACTCAACGGTTCTGACAGAAACAGAACCCAGGTCTCCCTCCTGCTTCCCTCAAGCAGCCCCAGACCAGGCAGGTCACTGCCGGGCTGGAAAGAGTCTGTTGTCCTGATGTCCCAGCCATGTACAGGGAGGGGGAGGACTAGGTTAGGCTCCTTAAACATAGGAACCCCCTTTTTTTTTCTTTTCTTTTCTTTTTTGTTTTTTTTTACTCTTGGCACCTACATCTTGCCTGGCACATTCCAGGGTTAGTTGGCTGAACTACAGAGGAATTAGAAAATACCTGCAGACTGACTACAGTGAGGGGAGACTGGCTTTGGACTTCCCATATTGGAAATCTGCATACAACTTTTCCTAGAAGTATGTTATAGGTACTGCAATACTTTCCCAAAGGAGTTTAAACAGGCTTTTGCCAAAAGATCTGGAACTTAACTAACATATAGGACCTTATTTTCCTTTGGGAAGTGTGTGGCTGATTTCAAATAATTTGCATTCAGAATCCAGCTATCTAAAATGTGTTTGGCAGTACATACCCATAGTGCTGAAGAGTCTGAGACGAGAAGGCTGAAAGTTCAAGGCCAGCGAGACAATTTAGTGAGACTCTGCCTCAAAATAAAATAAAAATAAAGGAGGGTTGGGGATGTAGCTCAGCGGTAGAGTGCTTGCCTAGCATGTGTAAGGCCCTGGGTTCAGTTCTCAGGAAGGAAGGAAGGAAGGAAGGAAGGAAGGAAGGAAGGAAGGAAAAGAAAAGAAATCAAATCTACTTATTTATAAATTAAGAACCATCTGTACATACCACACCTATTGCTACCCAGTCCCTAAATTGAAACAAGTATGCACGCTGCTGAATAAATGTCCTCAGCTTCCGCCCTTTCTGTCATCCTCCTCCACCTAAAGTTCACACAGTGATTTCGCGCTCTGTCCAGCACCCTGTAGCTTGGATGTTAGAGGGCTCCGGGGCACAAACTGTCCCTTGTTTTCACAGTGCATATTCTCAGCCTCCAGTAAATTGTGAAGGCAAGAAATAAAGCGCCTGCCACTTCTTAGAAGAGACACACATTTTCTACTCACACCTTCTTTGCGGGATGGGGAGGGGCAGGCTGTGAAGGGCGAGCAATGGGGAAGAGGGTGTACAGCTGTGCTCTGGCCACCCCGGAACCCCACCCACCCCGAAATGATTCTACCTGCCAATCTTAGTCTTACTGGTAGAGGAAGGGCTTCGGCCTTCCTATATTGTCAGCACAGGAAAGTAAGCATCTTTATGACTGGAACGGGTGGAGGTTCTTGTAACATCTGAATATGTCACCTTTTTGGTTTTCATCTATTATGAGAACCTTATTTATTTATTTGATACGTGGTCTCTCTATGCAGCTCAGACTCGTAGTAATCCTCCTGTCTCAGCCTTCCCAGTGCTGGGATTACGGGTGTGTGCCACCACTCCTGATTTTGGTGGCCAGCACAGCGCCTGGGGCCTGCGTGGCCTGCGGTACTGGGGATCGAACCCGGGTCCTGCTTGTCAGGCAGGCACTTAGATCGCTGAGCTATCTCCCTAGCCCTGAACACCTTTTAAGAGTAGCCTGGGAAAATGCTTTTTCAGCCCTGAACATTAAAGTTAGGTCAACAGTTCTCAGCTGGGAGACTTCCCCCTCAGAGTATGTTTGGCAATGTTTGGAGACAATTTTGGCTTTCATGACTGAGATGAGGGGCAGACACCAGAGTTGCTAGTGAATATCCTAGAATACACAGGGAGGCCCCCACAACAAAGAGTGGCAGTACCAAAGCCCAAACTCTGAAGTCAAAATGCTTATATCTCTTCTGTCATCAGTATTATATTACCTAAGGAAACAAACACCCCAAAGCCACTAGCAGGCCTCATATTTGCAATGATTAAAGTGTACAGAAGGCCAAATGGCTTTCTTCTGAATTGTGTTTCCTCGTCATTGGTTCACTGTACAGTCACACAATGACGTAAGGAACTGAACATATCCTTAAAGTGCCATCTCTACCTGTTAACCATTTTTCACAAATCAATGAGGTTTTCATTACTTTAAGCGAGTAATAATGGAGAAACCAGAAGCAACCGCAGTGTATTGAGATGAAGCGGCTGGTTCATTCACCAACTGGCTGCGGCCGATTGCTCTGTCTGAAAATGAGCGTGTCGTCCTGTCCTACACGCTCTTCTTACAACGTGACTGTGGCAATCCTCCCACCGACAGCCAGAGCCTGCCTTCCCTCCAGCTGAATCCAGGGATGTTTCTGACCTTGGCGCAAGCAATAGCACGTGACTCCCAAACGTAAAAGGAACATCGCTCTCTTGGTTCTCTTGGAAGCCGCCCACTAAAGAGTGAGGAAGCCTGGGCGGCCACGTGGGGGGCGTTCTGGCTGAGGAGGGGAGGTCTCGGGGGGCAGCCAGCAGCAGTCAGCCCACATGGGAGCAGGCAAACCTTCAGCAGGCTTCTGGCCTGTTCCACTGAGTCACCTGCTGTCTCTAAGAAGAGACAACTAAGCCCCAGACTTTGTGGAAAAAAGACAAGCTGTCCATGCTGTAGCATTCCCTACTTTCTGACACCCACACTCTATAACTGTAAGAAAGTTGTTTTTTTAAGCCACGGAGTTTTAGGGTAATTGTTAGGCAACAAAATAAACCTGGAATAGTAATTCTTCCTCAAATCTATATGAAATTTATCTTGCAATAAGCTTCCAAGTTACTCTATAACATAGACTTCCCAGAAACCACAAGCGCTATATTTTCCAGTGTTAAAGAGTCCCCAAATGGTAAGAACAAACAACAGCAGAAACAAATGGCAGACATACTATCACTCACCTAGCCTATACCTAAGGCAGGCATCACTAATTAATCACAGAACTCTTTCTTGAAGAAGTGGGAATCCAGCCTTAAAATACTTCTCAACAAAGCTCTCAGAAAAGCAAATCCACAACTGACTGGGGCTAACATACAATTTGAAATCCCTTTTCCATCCCCAGGATTCTTGGTGAGAATTGAGGCAGTTTCTACTAGCTGATGCCCAGAAAGAAGGATTTAACTATTGTTTAATCAGGTGCCTAAATAGGACACAGTGCTTTGTTTGCAAAAATTCTTGTTATATTAACTTAGTAGATGAATGTGGTAGCATTCTTTTATCATGGTTTTGGAGAACTTGGCACAAAACAACAGAGAATTGTTGATGCCAACCATTTTTTATTAAAAACAAATAAACCTAAATCCCTGGTACACGAGTAAAATGTTTAATTCCATTTTTTAAAAAGTGGAAGAATCTCCAAATAAAACCCCCACATAACTAATGGGATGAGATGGGTCCATGTGTCCAGCCAGTGACTGAAGACAGCCAAGCTTCTGGGACAGCTCAGAAGTAGAATTTTTATTTTAGTTTCATGAAGCAGTCGTAGAAGGACAGGGGCCACTGGCACATGGTGATTTTGCTGTTTGTTCAGTGTGCATTATTGTAACAGGTCTAGCAAAGAGTATGAAGTAAATATGCCCTCTCTCTTTCAATTTTCTCTTTGTAAATTTGATGTCTTCCCTCTAAAAGTGACAGCTAAATTTCTCTCTCTCATCTACCAGGGATTCTGGTTGTTTATTTTTTAAAAGGAACGGAATCATGGTTATTTGAAGGAAATAACTGAAGTGATTGAATTCCTAAGAGGGCAGGCAGACCACGTGACTGGGGTACTTTTTAACTCAAGATTTCAACGGTTCTGGTAATAGCACAGTCCCCCTTACCCTTTCATGGTGGCTTCTGGAGCTTAGAGTCAAGTTACTTGCAAAAGGGGGTCCAAAAGGATTAAAAAGGGAAAAGTCATGAAGACTGAAATTGTCTAATTGTCCACTTGAGAACATCTTGCAAATTATGACTTACCTTAGGCAATAACCCAAGGACTATTTTTCAGATGACTGAAAATTGTCTTTTGCACCTCTGCTGGCTTTGCTATGTCCCCTTCTCACTGTTACACACCCCTTCTTGTCCCCTCACTCTTCCCCAACAAACCCGTGTCCTTGTGTTTAGATACCACAGTCATCAGTTTACTCCCTCATTACCAGCAGGAAAAAATAATTAAGAATATAAATTGAAAGTAAGTGGATACGTTTTGCTTATTTAGAAGACTATATAAAATGGCAAACAAGGTTTTAAAAAATAACAGTGAACATTAAATTCTCACAACTTTGCAAGCTCCATATGATTGTACCCATTTTCCCAATGTGGAAAGGGAAGGGCAGGCAGGTCCAGCAATCACTCAAGGCTCCCGAATGTGAAACTATTGACTTCGTGGTAGAGCACACACGTTTGCCTGCCACACCTCTTCTTACTTTATCTTCCTTGGCTTTGAGAGGTTGAATAAGATGATCTCTCCTGGCAACTTTAAAGAGAAATGCATTTGCCACACTAGCTCCTGATGGCCAACATGAAAATAAGAACACTTGTGGCTATTCTGCAATTCTTAGCAAATGACTTGCTTTGAAAATCCGAGTGTTTACTCACTTAAACACTAATTTGTAAACGTGCATGTATTCTGTAACTTCATCCCTTTGTAAGGTAGACATTCTAAACCTAAGTTAGCCTTTAGCCTTTCCTTCTAAGCCCAAGGCTTGCCACGTGAACATCAGCTACAGTTGGCTGCAGAGAGCGATGCCCCGCAGGACTGTGCAAGTCTGTGGGGCTGTTTTTAACCTCCATTTGAAGTAGTCCCAGACTACGGTGCTATTTGAGTTCTTGTGTCTGCTTTCCATGGATTTTCTGTCATGTTGTCAACTTCTTGGTTATTGACTCTTGATGCTATTAGTATCTATCTTTACTAGTCCCTCTTTGTCTAATTGTGCTACGTATAATTTGTAATGGAGATGACAGATATTTAGGTATATTGTGTCTGAAAATACCCACTGAATGACTGAGGGGACTCCTGGTAAATATGAAATGTGTATTTTAGTGAACTGAATTTATAACGTCTATTTTGGGGGGGGTATGAGCTTTATTGAATTTATCCAGCAGCGTGGAAATAATATCTGTACAAAATCAAATGTTTGTTATTATAACTTCTACATCACAATTACAATCCAGTTTGAAAAACAGTCAACTCAATCAAAACCCACTACTCCAGGATCAACAGCCTCTTTGAAGCCACGGTAACACTTAAATACAGTTAAGACTCGAATACAGAAATTTGGTTGGCTGGAAAGGTAATTAAACTTCCACCTTGCTCAAATAGAATTACAAAAAGACAAAATTGTGTTTTTCACAGAGATATAGCCCCCTGGAATCACCAACACTGGACATCTATTAAAGAATGTTAGAGTCCTGAGATAATAAGGAATCTAGGCATCCTTGACACAGTCTTCTGTTGTCCTTTCTTCCCAATCAGAGACTTGTAGATATGTGGGGTGACACCACCTCCCTGGTCCAATTCTTCATCCCCATGAGCAGCAAGGGCTGAGGGGTGATGCACTTTGCCTTTAGGCCTTTGGATGCATTTCCTGCTGGTTCAAGCACCTCCGCTGTGAGGTGCTCCAGGATGGCCGCGCTGCACCGCAGCCATGCTGCCTGTGACTGGTCATCCTGGACTTCGGGTGTCTATGGATGTAGCCCACGGGAAACTGCAGGCTGGCCCACTGCGAGAGGGAAACCACCTTTGTCTTGGCCTTTCTGGAGTCCTTCCCTCCAGCCATTTCCAGTTCTGCTGAGGCGCAAGCACACAGGCAGTGAATAGGGGGTTCGACGTGCAGCAAGGTCCACCGCTACTCCTCCACCGCACCGCGATTCAAATTGCCTATAACATCTATTTTAACTTTGTAACTCTTGGGGTCAATAATTGACAGGGCAGTAATCAATGTCCTGGGAATATCCATTGGTGACCTCTATTCCCAGTCTCCTTAAGGAACTCGTCTGACTGCCATAGCTTCTGCTTCTTAGGTGGCTGTGTTTTGCCTTTAAAGGGGTCCATCCACACCACCCATACCACATGTGACTGGATAAGTGGAACACCAGCCCAAGGCCACCAGACCACAGACCGGTCAGCGACCACGATGAAAACATGTGCAAGGCTAAGCCCAACTCTGGGAACGGAATTAGATAGCTGCAGTGGTATCTGAAACATTTGTTGCAGAACTGTGTCCCTTGGGGCTGCCATGTGTCTGGGGCCACATGAAGCAATGAAGCAGCAGAATCTTTAAGCCAGGCAGTTGGGAGAAAGGGAGGGAAGTAAAGTGTGGACTGACATGGGAGGGGCTGGGTTTTGTCCACATGTGTCTTTACTTTGGATGCCCTTCCTCTTGGGGGCATCTTGAGTGAGTCTCTGTTATCTCCCTCCCGAAAGAAGACAGCTATAAATATTAATTTCTCGAGAACTGTTAGTGTGTCTTCCTATATTTGCTGGACCCAGCGCAAGCAGAAAGGCTCAATGTAACATGCAGGAAAAATAAAAGAATTCAAAATAGGAGCTACTTAAAGCCAGAATTAACAGGAAAGACAAGAGGGCATCTGAAGCAAAGCAACAGCTAATAGCTAATGCCAAAATAGAGGACCGGCATCCTTTACAGCTTGAATAATCAATTCATCAACATAGAAGCAAAGATTAAGAATCTACATGATGAAAATGTAAAACAATCAAAAGAAAACCCTTGAGTCCCGCTAAAGTTCTTTTCTAATTAAGCAATTACAACTTGCCTACAACACCTGGTTACCTGTGGAGGGTGCGGCTGCAAGTGTGTGTGCGCTTTCACTAGGGGAGATAGTGCATGGCCTCCCTTGAGGTCCACAGCCGCCTACACAAAGAGGCAAAGCCACATGGGTGCTCCCATGGGAGCCTGTGGGAAGACAACAGACTGGAGGCAGACAGTGACAGAAATGGGCCAAACAAGAGGCTAAGGATCATTTCTTCCCTACTGCTGATGTCTGTGCAGAATCTGGATCAGTCTGCTGTTATCTCAGAGACAGCGAGGCCGCTGGAGTCCTCTGGACACTGTTTTCACACTACTAGGGACCCCACAAGGTCAGACCAGGGAGAGGACTCACATCTTGCCTGTGCACCACAGGCTCTGGCCTCCAGGGGTTTGTCCTGGTCTCCCAGGCCCCGGAGGGGGCAGCAGATGGAGCTGCCCTCTAGCCAGGCAAAGGCAGTGTTCCAAGGGGTATTGATGGAAGACACGCAGAGGCCAGGCTGAAAGGAAGCCAGGGCTGTTACTGGCACTGGAAAGGAATCGATCAAGTCAGAAGGGCAAGACGGTAAACAAAAATGAGTAGCACCGGGTACCTCCTCAGTATCTGTGTCTCCCCAGTGATTTCATAAGTAGCCTTTCAAAAGCAGTTTATCTGTAGGAATCAGGATCAAAATGAAGTCTATACATTGTTCTTTAATATCTCTCCTATCTTTTAATTTATAAATTTTCTCTATGTATCTTTCTTTTCTTACATTTTTTTCTGTTGAACACACCAGATCGTCTGACCTGCAAAATGTCCCACAGTCTGGATTTTGTCTGTTCCATCTGTGGTTCTGTTAGCATGTTACTCTGACCCTTGTATTTCTAGTACATAGCAGTGAGGTCTGGAGGCTTGAGGCGGCTTGGAAAACACTTTTTGGTAAACACTTGGTGGTGGCCACAGAACAGCCTAATGCGTGGCTGGGTCCCTTAGGAGTGCTAGAGGCCATTAAAGATCACTGCTTAGGGATTACTTCTGTTACTCAGCAAGGAGTTGCCTCATTCAGTTCTCATTCGTTTCCTAGCTCTAACACTGCCAAAGGAGCCTCCTTTCACCAGTCACTTGGTGACTGAGACGCTGCCCCTACAGAAAGCCCCCCGCTGGCCTCAGCACTGCTGCCCGCTTGCTGTATGCAGGTCATCTCATGACCCAGTGCTCCTTTCCCAGCTGGTCTCACTGCTGGACGCAGGAGTGTTCTAGGGGTTAAAGGAGACTGTGACAGCAAGTTCCTAGCAGAGAGGCACCTTGTGATTGGACTGCTGTCCCTATTTTAATGTTAGAGCGCGGGCTTCCTCACCAGCGTGGGGGTGGCAGACAAGGACGCCGAGCAGATGGCTTCCCATCATGCAGCATTCCTCTGGGCTGATGTTGCCAGCGGCAGAGCTAACGTTCCCCCAGGACAGCCTTTTCGGTGCACAGTGGACGCTCCTGATGTTGATGACGTAATCGCGATCTGCTCTGCAGAGAGGGGCCAGAGAAGACACGTGGGAGCCAGGGATAGGATCCCGGTGAGGCCAGTGCCAGGGTCACCTGGGGCCGGACCATCCACCTCCGCCAAGGAAGACTAGGAGGAGACTCAAGGGCCCAGCTATAACCCCAGGCTCATGCGTCTGTACCGTCCAGGGCTCTTCCTCTGCAACTCCTATCAGGGGCACATTTATTCCTCCTCTAGTTTTGGCAAGTCGGTAAATGAATTTAACTCTATTGTCAGAACAGGTGGCTACTTGTTTACAGCAATAAGAATTTTATAAGGCTTTGTAAAAACCATTCAGGCATCTCTAGGGCCTAAAGGTATCCATCACAAAATTGACGCTGGGTTTGATTTCTGTGTTTCTCTTCATAGTAAATCTTTACTGGGGCACGTACATCTTCTTAATGGTCCCTACTAGACAGAGGATCCTTGAGATTTTTTGGCAGAGTTGTAAGATAAGAAGCCGTTTATAAGTCAGTCTATATAGATTATGAGAGTAAATCTCATTTTAGTGGCTCAAGCCCAACAGATGGGTTTCTGGGGTTTTAGGCCGAGTCTGTGCTCTCCAAGGAGAGCATGGCTAGCCTCGTGGGTACTCAGGCACAGAGTCCCTCTGTGGACTGGGATGACAGGCTGCTCTCTCTTCTCATTAGCCGCTCAGATTAACCCTTCGATGCCTCCACTTCCATTTTTGGCAAAAATGTTGTTGATGCTGGGAAGCGGGGGTGGGGGGGTGCACACATCTGTAATCCCAGTATTTAAGAGGATGAGGCAGGAGGATTGTTGCAAAACTGCAAATGTAAGGCCAGCCTGGGCTACATAGCAAGATCCTGTCTCAGAAAAAGCTAACAGGAGTTGTTATTGATGAGGATCAAGTGAGATAATGTCAGAAATGCTTGAGCACTGTCTGACCAATGGTAGGCATCCCTTCATCGTGAGCTCTTACTGTTATCATCACTGTCACCAGATTCTGGCCTCGACTGGCCAGGCGTTACATCACTGTTTTTGCTTGAAACAAAATTTAGTTGAAATACTGCTTAACAATAGAAAGGAAAGGGCCAGCCAGATAGTTCAGCAGATTAACGTGTCTACTTAGGCAGATGCAGGGGTCGAGGTTCAATCTCCAGTCTACCATGCCGGCCCCGCCCCCGGGGTGATGCTGAGACAATGATTTAGACTGGGCATGATGGCACGCAACTGTAATCCCAGCACTCGGGAAGCTGAAAACAGGAGAATCACTACAAGTCCGATCTGTGTAGTGAGACCCTGTAGACCCT
>NDGN011211356.1:0-11289 GCA_002564285.1 Tympanoctomys barrerae
TCTGAAATAGCTTGAGTGCCAAGGTCCTGACTCTAGAGTTTGTCCTCATTCTTTATTTGTCTTCTAAGTGTTTCCCCCCCCCCATGGAGCTAATTTGGGCTTCCCCGTGGTATTGCAAGTGAGAAAAGATGAGATCAATTTTTAAAAACCCTAATTTCTTTGTCCATCCAAACTGCTAAAAATGAAGTGCAGCTCTCACAAAACTTTAAAATTTATTAGATTTTTTAGAGTGAAAGAAAGGAAAAACTTAAATATAGCATTCCAGAGAATTGGCAGTGGCTGAAAATGTATATGTCTTGCAAGCCGCAAGTTATAGAATGCATTGGCACGGTTGGTAAATGCACAAATGTGGTCACGATCTAATTACATTCTCTCCCTGAACAAAAAAGAAGAATGAAACAGAAATGATTTTTACAAACAAAAGGGAAGAGGAAGAACTTATAAGGTTGTTCAGGTAGTCTAAGCCCTGTTCTACTCCGCAACTACAGTTAATGACAGCAGTAGTGCCAGAAGAGGTTACATCATGGAAAAATACACCAATCGTTTCATATTCAATACTGTGTGGATATTCAGAATACAGATTAGAAATTATCTGGATGAGCTTATTATTCCTCATGCTGTAAGCACAGGTTTATCCAAGATGTTTCTTCTAGTTGTCTACATGGAATAGGAAGTTAGGAATATTCTCAATTGTCTAATAAATCTCCCAGACCATGTGGAAGGTGGATAAAAGTCATTTAATCTGAATAGAGGGTATAGGGGTGTTGACTGCACTATTTTTGCAACTCTTCTGCATTTGAGATTTGTACAAAATGTGAAGTTTAGTATCCACTCTCCCCTCCCCTAAGTGGGGTGGGTGTCTCCCCACACTTAGATCAGGTAGGCAGGACAAAGATTCAGATCTTCTATTTTCTCTCACCTGCCTTTCCTGTTGTCCTGTATTTGAAACAGCTTGCTTCCATCTCTAGGAAAGAACTCTCAAGTAGCAGATAGGAAAATCAACCTGGGTTCCCCAACATGTGATTAGTGAGAAGATTGACATTTTCCAGTTTGCAGACCTTCTCTCCACCATTGTTTGTGCTCAAACTAATTTATTTGACTCAGTTCCCAAAAGTACTTCTTTGGTAAATTAGACACTATGTTTAAATCCTTGAAAACCAACTTGGAACTATTGGAAAACAACCAAGAAAGCCAACCACGGTGATGCTTCCCTTTTTCCCCTTCCCAGGTAAAAATTATAAGCTTGAATTTATCCTGGATAATATCGCTCGGGCAGAGTCCAGAGCTTTCAGCGTGTCAATGCAGTCTGTCTCTGGTGGTGGCGGCGGCAGTGGCAGCAGTGGCGGTGGCAGCAGTGGCAGCCACGGCAAAGCGTCAGCTGTGGGGGCCTCTGGCTGGATAGTGGCTGTTCTAATGAGCTGTTTGATGGGAAGGATGTTGATGTTGGAAGTATTCATGACTGCAGCTTTTATTCTTAACATCGATGTGGGTGAGTACATTCATTCTGCATGTGATGTACGTCTCTACATACTCTGGTACTAGTTGGTGCTTCCTAAGGAGTGTGTGTGTGCAGCATCAATGCTTCGCACCGCAGCGTCAAGAGCAGGCGCAGGACAATCCCACAGCACTCGTTGCTGTATGGTCAAAATACACAGAAAATGTTTAATCTTTAGAAATGTATTACAGGAAAAGACCCATTACTATTTAGCCCCCTCAAAATACATTCCCCTCTCTTAGAATAGTTATTGCATCATTTTGTCACTTTCTGGAGCAGTTTTGGAAGTGCTCTTTCATGAGTTTCTTTTCTTTCATTCATCTCAGTTGATGATGATGTCATCTCTTCAGATCCCTCCAGTTGACACTTGTCACATTTCTTCCTTTCCTTCAGGCTCTGCATCACTCGTGCTCTGTGCCACCTACAGTGAGGCAAACTTGATGCTTCTTGTGCAGCAGACCTCAGGTCACCTGGTGAATTCTCCTGTTCTTCTTCTGCAGTAGAGATCTCCTCAGCTCTGTCTTTTAAGTCCACAGCTTTATCGGAGCTTCCTTTATGGCCAAACTCACATGTTAAAATCATTCTTCTAGGCTCTATTTATTTATTTATTTATTCATTTATTCATTTATTTGGATTTAGTACAGGGTCTATAGGGTCTCATTACACAGATGGACTTGTAGTGATCCTTCCTGTTTTTTAGCCTCCCAAATGCTAGGATTACAGGCGTGTGCCACTACGCCCAGTCAGCGTGCCCCAGGGGCAGGGCCAGCTCACCAGGCTGGGGATCTAACCTCCGGCCCCTGAGTTTGTTTAAGCAGGCACTTCAATCCACAGAGCTATCTGGCTGGCCCTTGGCTCTCTGTTTTTGATTCTTAACTTAAATCTGGTTAAAAGTTCCCAATAGGAGCCATGTCACAGCCTCAATATTCAACTGCCTTGAAATTTCTTCTGCCAGATTAGTTTGGCATCCTTAATCTCAGTCTCAGGTAAAGTTTGTGGACACAAGCAAAATGCAGGCAAGGTTTTTTCCAAGTTACAGCAAGCCTTGTCTGGAATCAATGCAGTCCTTATTTCCAGGAGAAACCTGCTGAGCCAGGTCTTTACCTGTTTTGTGGTCTTCTGAGCTCTGACAGAATGTCCCATACAGTATAGCCTAAATTCTAGCTCTACTTTTCACACCCATCCACAAAGGCTCTTGAGCCATATGGTCCTGTAATAGTCCCAGCTATGACCCCACTCCTGGTACCAAATTCTGTGGTAGTTACTTTTCTCTTTCATTGCTAGGACAAAATTCTCAACACCCAAATTTAAAGAGTGAAAAGTTTATTTAGCTCATAGTTTGTGGTGCTTTAAGTCCATAATCAGCTGCTTCCAAGGCAGGGTGGCATGGCAGAGGGGCAACAGCCTGAGGCGACCAAAGACAGAAGAAACAGCAAGAGAACAAGAGGGAAGAACAAGCCCTCTTCTCTTCTCTTACAGTGTAAGGAGGGTGTGTGTAGCATTCATACCATTTTGTGCCCTCCTCTTGCATAAGACTTGGATGTTTACAAAGTGAGACGCTGGTCTGCTGCTGAATGGCTTAGTCAAACCTCTAAACTTATCAATTAACACAATGTATCAACCATTACAGCTGTCTCTCTGCTCCATTCATTCCTCATAATCTGTTCATCAGGGGTATGTTCTGCCTCTCATCACATTTACCTCTTGCAGAATCTTTCTGGGGTCTACTCACATCCTGTTTTTCTTTTTTCATTTTTTTAAAAATCAGGCTTCCTTTCTTCTTTCCCACACTACATTGCATTGAAATGTCAGGTTGCTTTTTGCCTTTGCAGTCCAACCTGACAATGTTTTACATTTAAGAGAATTATAAAGCTCTACGAAATAACATGGCAAAGCCTAAGTGTGAAAAGTATACACAGAATCTTATATAATCATAATTTGCTTTCCATATTTCCATAAAATATAAAAAAGAATCATTACTGATTCTAAAATTAAATTGCTAAACTTTAAAATACTAACTTTTAAATATTACTTTTGCTATACAGTATTGAAGGATTTAAAAATTTAAAATCAATGGCATATATCTTCAATCACACTATGTGTTATTACTGCTTTTAAAATTTTTGTGTTGTTTTCCTTTTTCAGGAGGCAACTAAAGGACTGTTCCTCATGAAGATGCTGAAAATGAGAATACAAGAATTACTTTATGACCTATTTTGTTTTACTACAATAAAAATTCTAGAGCATTTTCAAGAAAATATTCTAAATATTTTTTGTACTAGAAATCAAACTGAGGACTTTGCTCTTGCCAGCAGGTGCTGTGCTGCTGAGCTATATCTCTGGCCTAAAATACTTTTATAATATTTAATATGTATTCTTAGCTGTAATCCCAGAAGCCAGGGTTCTTTAAAATATAAATTTCTTATGATTCTTTTTACTTACATGTTCTCATTTTACCTCAGAAACCTTCTAACAGTCTCTGAGTTGGAAACAGATATGCCACCTTCAAGTCACTTCACCATGGAGTCATAGGATTCTTCTGAGCTAGAGTCTGATTTAAGATATTTAGATCAGATTGGAGGTATTTATGTTTTTTAATATATCAGGGTGGGGAGGGGGTGATTATTTTTTATCCACTGATGAGTTTCTGACTTCCACTTGTCTAAGTAGGTGATTCTGATTTCCCAGGGTTTGTTAGAAATGAGATTCTTACAACCACTCTGACCTGAGTAAACCGTCTTTCAGATCTACAATAATGCCTAAGAATTTTAGACTGTGCTGGATTTCTGGAAGTACCAAACTGTCCAATATTGTAAGAAAGGTTTTCAGGAATGAACTTTTGGAACAAGTGCAAAATTGTTCTGTATTTCCTGCTCTTCCCAGTAGTACAGACATTACTGGGGCTAGAGATGTAACTCAGTGACAGGGTATTTGCCCAGCATGCACAAGGCCATGGGTTCTATGCCCAGAGCAACACAAAAAGTGTCCCAGCTAGGAGCTGGAACCCCTTCAAACTCATGCAACAATAGAACAGAGCAACTTTATTTTCAGGAAGACAAATTAGGAAATGCAGAAAAGCCACAAATTAATGCAGCTAAGGTAACTATAAGCTATCATATTATTTTTAAAAAGCTAACTTATACTCAGAAAATTCTATAAGGTATCCTTAATTTGGGAGAAATCCCAGTAAGGCCTTGCAGCCATGTCCAGAGCAGGGACCATACGGTACTCAAAAGTTATTTGTTAACAAGTCACATACCGAAGGCATTTGTGACAGCCTAGAAAATTCAATAGAGCACATATCTTTGTTTCCTGCATTATCTCCTTCGAGTAGATTCATCTCTGGTCGTTATTCATCTTGCTTGGTAGAAAAATTCTATTTACCAGGAAGTTAAGCCCATATATCTTTGTACACATTCTTCGCATTTTACTCAGTTGAAGAAACATTTAGCAACTACTAGGTATCTGTCAGAGATTCTAGTAAATGAGAAGAGCTCAGGAATAAAATGCTATACATACCCTCCAAGAGTTTATAGGATGGATGGGGAAATAGTTGGAACAGTTCATTTCAGTACAATGTGACCTATGAGAGAGATGCATGTTGTTCAAGTGGGGTGAAGAGAGTGACTTTCTATATTTGTTACTTTTCTCATTGCTGAGAAAAAATGCCCAACACCTGAAGTTAAAGGAGGATGGATTTATTTAGCTCATAGTTTAGAGGTTTTAGTACATAATTGGCTGGCTCCAAGGCAGAGTGGTATGGCAGAGGAGCATTTCAGAAGAGAAACTGTTCATAGTGTCAGAAGACCAAAAAAGTAAGCCAAGGAAGGGGAGAAAAACCTTTTTCTGTTCCTTATGTTGTATCCAATCTACTGAGATTAAGGTGGTGCCAATATAATCAGTGGACCCAATCAGTAATCACTCACCCCTAATCTCAGCACCATTAATCCTAACATTACACTGGGAATCAATCATTCCCTAGATTCAGCCAAAATCCTGTGACTCCCTGGGGCTTTCAGGGGACCTCTAGACAGAAACCATAACACTTTCCTTTGGAGAAAAGGGCATTATATGAGGATTGAGGTAGATTACAGCTTCTAGAAGATGATACCTGGGATAAGTGTTGGGGAATGGAGCACAGTATCAAGGAGGAAGGTCAAGCAGAATGCATGGTTTCAAGAGACAAAGGAAAAGATCGTTATGTGCCATACTTCACAAAGGTGGGAGCTTTCTCTCATGCAGCAATTTGAACTGTTATCTCACATGGTAACTCTGATAGATACTTGCTCATTGCTTATTGGATATATGAAGCAGTTGGATATTATAGGCACACCCAGCAATACAAAAGGGGAGGCAAAAGACGAGGCTAGGTGAGGGTGACAGCCTTCTGTCCACATGTCTCTCTTGGGTTTATTCTGTGGGTCACAGAGACACAGTTTTAGGAAAATATTAAAATAAAAGCTTTGGCTAAGCCAAAGTACACATGGGGTACCAAAGAAAGATGTAACACCTTTCATAGTAGGTAGTTTTTTGTTGTTGTTGTTGTTGTTGTTGTTCATAGTAGTTTGAAAGAGTGTAATATTAAGAGGAGTTTGAAGAGCAGGATGCCAGAAGTCCTTTCTTTTCAAAGGGGAAGAAGGGAAAGTACTAGTTCCCAGTGCCAAACCAAGAGAAAGGAATTTTGTTTTGACCATGGAAAGCTTCTTAGATGTTCCTCTGGTATGCACAGCACATAGGAAAGGCACCGAGATGGCAGAGTGGTAAGCAGCAGAGAAAGAGCCTCTCTGAGGATTGCCATCCAGATGCTGGAATATAGCAATGTAAAGAAGACAAGAGAGAGGGAAGTGGGTCCCCTGGACCCAGAGAGGTTCTGAGACACTAATTGAAGTCCATAGAGTAAAGGAGGAAGGAGGTAGATATTGGCACCTTCTCTCTGAGATGGGACTCACTGTGCAAGAGGAGCAATTTCTGCAGACACAAGGTGACTGCTGGCAACCCCTGAGGCCTCCACAGAAGCATGCAGCAGTGGAGGGGAGCAGTGGATGTGAAGGGCTGCACCAGCTGGTGGTGTGAGCTAAGGGCTTAGTCATCCCGTGTGAGATAGCAACTGGCCAGGTGCCATCTTGGAGAAGGGCCAACTGAATTTAGAACTCTAAGAGCCTGCTGGCTCCATCTAGCGGCTCCCAGCTGGGTTAGGTCTGCAGAAGTTACACTGATAGCTGCAAACAGAATGAATCTGGTCACAGGCAGAAGGTGAAGGCTTGCTGAAATTACCAACTGTTCCACCAAAAAGCTACCACTTGCTTGTTGGGATAAACCAACACAAATCAGGGCTCTCTCTCCATATGTTATCTACAAGTGACAGAGACAAACCTGAAAGTGGATCTCTCTCTCTCTCTCTCTCTCTCTCTCTCTCTCTCTCTTTCTCTTTCTCCTTGTTGTCATTTTCTCCCTTCATTGTTTGATCTTGTTTTTATGAATGTGAACATGTTTTCCAGACTCTTTGATTGTTGTGTAGTTCTGTTATTTTTATAACAGAACTTGTCCTTCTGTCTTTCCTTCTTGTCTTCTGCACCAGTTTCACAAACTTAGCATGATTCCCCCATTTTTCTACCTTTCCATTGTTTTCCTAACTTTTTAGACTTTTAACTCCTCAGGGCAAAATTGACATATTAAGGACTTATGTACTGAATATAATTTCTTGGTCTATTTTAGATTTTGTTACATAACTACAAATTAAACCCTATGGTTAAAGGTGGAAAATTAATAGTTACATCAGTTTGTAATTTTCTAGGCTGTATTTGCTGTTATTGTTAATGCTGATGGTAACACTTCAGGTAAAAGTGATATGATTGATCTAAACAGCTTTTCTTCCTGATATTCCAAGACTGAGATTGACTAAATGTCATAGAAAATACTATGATACAGTGCTAACAAACCAGGGGCTGGGCCAAACAGGCAGCAACTTTTCACTCTAACAAATTGAAGATACAGGTTCTTGCAACAAACTCAAAAGCCCTAAACCAGCTACATCTGGAAGGTATCTTAGAGAAGTAGTCACTTCCTAAGGGTTCTAAATACTAGCAGTAAAGTAACCCATCTAGGCAGTTTACAAGCATCACCCCAGGAATTAAAATAAAAAAAGATTAAAACAGCAAAAAGAAAATAAGAAGACACTTAAACAAGATGCAACCCCAGACACCTAGTTCACCAAAGTCAAACCCAGGGGGCAAAGAGGTAGGAAAATATGAAAGCCAACCTAGCCTCTCTGGAATAGTATAAACAAAGCAATTGAATGAGACTCTAGAAAAAAAAATTAGAAATAATTTCTCAGATAAGTACAAAGATGGTATCCCCAGTGAAAACCATGCTTAGTGACTCTAGAATCAATACAGATGAAAAAAAAAAATAGAGAACCTTAAGAAAATTATGGAAGCCATGAATTCTCATCACGGGAAAGAAATGGAATCCATAATGCATATTCAAGTAGATATCCAGGTGAATAAAAATTCTATGGAAAGTATCTGTAGTGCTTGGGAGTTAGGGGAAAAGGTTGAAGCAAACAGCTATAACAGAAATAATCAGTTTCGTGGAAACCGAGTGTAAGGTGTTCCTGATATTGAGAGGAGAGTTCAGAGAACACATGGAAGCTCCTTCACTAAGGGGCATTTGCCTTGTCCAGGGAGCAGGACTTCCACTGAGAACACCCTACCAGGTAACTCAATACTTTCATACTTATCTCAATTCCTGCCCTGACAGGGTCACAAGCCTCTGTTCCTAAATGAGGAGGAGAGAAACCCCAGATGCCCACATTCTGTGCCAAGAGTTAAGCATTAATTTTCTTGGGGTGCATGCCCAGTTTATTTTCAATTCCGTGATGCTTTCTTTCTGTTAGAAAACTAAATTCTAAGAATTGCAATTTTAGCATCGGCAGAACAGATTTCTGCATTTGGGTTCTGGAAGAGATGCAAAAATAATTTCCACATTGAACACTGTGACAGCCACAGAACTGCCAACATCTGTGGCTTTTCCTTTCCTAAAGTTTTAAGTTAGCCTTCAGGAAGTTTTTGGCCAAAAAAAAAAAAAATCTTTTTTTCTAGAGATTTTTAATACAGAAGTTTTCTGATATAGGTCATTTAGTAGCAAAAGTCACTTGTAAAGTGCTTCTCAGCATCAGATTTTGTTTAAAAATTCCTAAAATAACTTATTTAGGCTTCCAGGTGTTTGATTTTTCAGAGCTTTCTAGAGTTATCATATTAAATACACTTACTACTCAATGTTAGATAAATTAACATTTAGTCCTTTGGGAGTCGCCCAGTTTGGTAGGAACGTAGAGGCAATGTGGCTTCACGCAGTCTTCAGTATTAGCTAGCCACTGCTTTATATTTTGCTTCCAACTTCCTTGCTCTCAATGTTTCTCTCACATTGCTATCTTAGGAATTGAAGTTTAAATCCTTCCAAAGGTTTTTAATCTAGTAATTTGTTATGTGGTTATTGTGCTAGTGTTAAAAATCCTTTGTTGTGCTATGCTTTTGTGATATCCATGTATATGTTTTGGGTTTTATCTTTGATTCTCAATTCATAACTCCCTTCTGACTCGTCACAGAAAGTCCATTTCTTTCCCTTAAGGCAGATCATAAAAACCCTATTCTATCCTCCCTTTCTCTGACCTGCCTTGGTTGATGATAAGGCCCCTCCCTTGCTGCCATTTCAGAAGGGTCCTGTCCCATAAAGTGTAGATGGGATGCTACTGCTCGGAGAGGCCAAAATAGGTCTGTAAAAACAGGTCTTTCTGGGAGCAAATCTATTTGTTTATGAGTATTAAAAATGCAAAGATGTCTCCATAAAAAGCCACACAGATGGGCTTGGAAGAGCTTGTGGATATGACTGTGTAGAGGTTCGTGGAGGGGTGGTAACAGAGAGGGACATGGATGTTCTTTGTCCTTTCCCCTTTATTCAGCGCTGGGCAGCTCTTCCTCTACATTCTTTGTAGTGTCCTTCACAAAATGGTTAAGTGAAGTTAAGTGTTTCCATGACTTCTGTTAGCCTCTTAAGCAAGTTGACTGAATCTGCAGAGAGGATTGCGGGAACCCTGATTCATAGCCATTGGGCGGAACTCTGGATAAAGCCACCTGCAAGCTGGAGCTAGTCTTCAGCTAGTGGCATCGGATGCAATCTCTAGGTAGCTAGTGTCGGAACTAAACTGAATTCTAGGGCACCTGGGTGGTCTCTGATACAGGATTGAGTGCTTGCTCGCCTGGCGTGTGTGTGGTGCAGGGAGGCCCACGACACAGTCTCAGATTCGATCTGTACTGTGAGCATGTGTCTCTGTTCCCTTTCTTCTACTCAGTCCTATTCCTTCTGGGATATGAAAAGTTAGATACGTAAATATGCTCCCATTTTGGTCAATATAAGGAGCAGGGACTAAGGAAATAATATCTTCCTGTGTTCCTCACAATAAGTAAAATATTTATGTCTTGTACCACTCTCTTGCCTCTTCCCTAATTCCATCATCTTCTCAACATTGTGTGATCTATCCACTTTTATCTGTTCTTTTTATTCCCCAACGTGCTATCTAAAAGCACTTCCATAGTGAGTAATTTCAATGATAGTGACAAAATGAAGACTGGCCACATGCTAAGTGCCACAGAACGATGTGGCCAGGCGCTGCTCTGTGTGACTCTCCTCCTTCCAATCTGCCTACGGGTAGAGCATCTCCTTTCCCAGATGAAGGAAGCTGAAACCCCAGAAGATTAAGGAAACTAGCCAAGGTCACACGGAACTGCTAACAGGAAAGCTGACATTCAAGGCCAGGCAATCTGCCTTCACAGCCCAAGTTCCCACATTTAATTGTCTCTCACCTTTCTTCAGGCATGGAAATGTGTTTCATCATGAAGAATTTTTAGGATAACACATTTCTGTCCAAATTCCTGCTCAGATTCCAGGTATAGACTTCACCCCCTTGGTGCTCTCAGGCAAATACTTAGTTTTACTTGTTCTCAGTTTCTTGCATGTAAAGTAATGAAAATGCCCATCTTATGCTAGAGTGTTTCAGGCCTGATGTTATCATGCATGTGATACACACTGAGAGCCTAATAGGTGGTAGGCTTTCAGTAAATGTTAGGCACTCCTGTATTTTTACCACCATAATGTTGCCTATATCATGCCGATCATCAGTCCAATAAGCCACTAGGCTTTGTATTACACTGGAACGGTGCCTCGCGTGTAATAAACACTATGTTGGTGCTACTTATGAGAACCATTGGCTGGGCACAGAGCCACCTAGAACAGAGGCTATTTCACAGCTTGTCTTTTAGTGGAGACTGCTTAAATTCTGTGTAGTGAGTTATAAAAACAGAAATAACCTTGTGGCATATACTAAGAATTTAAAATATGACTGTAATGCATCTCTTTGCTCCTTTGCATCCCTTTCTGTTTTCCATGCTGTGTGGACTAAGATGCTTCTTTGGGACCAGGAAGTCGAAGAGCAGCCTCTCGGGGGAGGGACAGAGAACTGAGCCCAAGAAAGGCAGCCTTCCTGACATGCTGGCTTGCAGCCTGTGAGGGCTCTTTGAGGCTCTCTGGGTTGTCCATGGGGATCCTAACCTTATCTGATGTAGATCCTGGTTTCACTAGAGGTCTGAGATGGAAACATTTGGAAGGAAACAAAGGACAGGGAGCACATCTTCCTGGGAGAGGAGGTAGGTGTAGGTGGGCGGGGATAATATCAGGACAGGAAAGGGGCTGGAAACACAATGTCCACTTTGAAGGGTTTTTTTTTTTTTTTTTTTTTT
>NDGN011211380.1:0-10342 GCA_002564285.1 Tympanoctomys barrerae
TTTTTTTTTTTTTTCTGGTCAGAGAGGATTTTTAAGGATGGTTTAGGTATAAAAGAATAAAAACACAATAGCTGCACCATCACCTCATAGGCTGTAGTTGCAAAGCTGAAGGTATGTCAAAGACACAGCTGCCAGTGGCTTTACACTAAAAGTGTTTATACTTTCTATAGGCTGCAGGTGACTATGGCTCAGCAATGTAATTGTATAAATGTCCCAGTTCCATCCACCTCTAAAAATGTGCGTTCTTTAAACCATGTTGAACCACGATTAAGAAAAAAGTTTGATGTTCATTCTCCCTCAGGGCAGCAGCACAAGTAACTTTCAGTGAACAAAGCTTGAAGGTATGCCGTGCTGTAGGAGACAAATATTAACATTGTTAGATATGCTGGGTCCAAGCTTAGCTGTGTTTCTCAAGTCACTGTGTGATCTTGAGAAATGATCCAGTTGCTCTGAATTTGAATCTCTTTATATATTGGAAATGATAATAACTGCCTTGCTAGCTTGCTGTGAGGATGAAATGTTAAAATAGATTTAAAGTACGCAGTGATATATTGGCTACATAGTAGGTACATAATCAGGTGCTCATAGTCAGCATCTGACTATCCACCATTCCCCTTTAATTATCAGAGCAAATTGAGTCTTTCAGACAGAGATTTGAGGAAATGAGATGAAAAGGGCCAGTGAGCTGAGTTCATGTATAACGCGACACAGATTTCTCCAGTGCAATAGTTCATTTGGTTTTCCCAAAGCATCTGAGAAGGCTGCATCCTCACTCCTGGTTTCAAGATGGAAAGCATTAGACTGATGCAGACATTTGCCCTGAGGAAACTTTGAGTTTTAGATCTGTTTGTCTTTGTACCTTGTGCCCACACCACCATCTAACTACCATGTGAGATATGAATTGATAAAGTCATTTGCAAAGTTGCACTTTAACAAAAATTTAATTAGTTATTAGATTTTTGTAAATATTATCGATACTCAAAAGCTGTCGGTTGCAAGGAATGTCCATGGGTTTTGGAGGTGAACGAATCTAAGTTTAAACATTTGAAGTCTGAGCCTTATTCCTATATGGCCTTTGGTGGATCATCTAACTCCTCTCTAGCCTTTTGTTGTCAGCTAATACTAATTTTATTGAGCTCATGCAAAGGTTATGTAAGATAATGCATGTGAGGTATCTGGCACGCAATAGGTGTCCCATGATTTGTCTTTCTTTTGGAAAAGAAGACTATTACATAAGTGCTTACTGTATAAAATTAAATTTCAGTGGAAAAGTGTGACTTATTTAACCTGTGCATAGTTCTATCTATCACCTACCTATTGGTTTTATAGCAATTTATGCACACTGCAAAAACTCTAATTACTCATATTACTGAACAGAACTAGGAGAAAAAAGAAGCCTTTCTGGATCTGGTATTTCATTAATGATGTGAAGAAGTGAGTAAAAATGTACATTGCTCCACATTTGTTTCTTTTGTGGAAAATGTTTTAAAAGCCTTGAAGCCCTGAGAGGTTCATAACTGCATTGGAAAAAAATCTTAATATAAGCTTTTATTTGATTACCTTAAGTTCTTCAGTTTCTATGAAGCCACTGTGATCAGTATCGTATTTTCTCCATGTCTGTAAAACATTTTGGATAAGAAAAACCAAATTAAAAAAAATCCAGTCATTCTGATTTCTTCAGTGTTTCCTAAAAAGACTACTTTCTTCTACCTTCATAAATTCCTCACAGGACTTCAGTTGCTGGCATCGGAAGAGCAGCAAGAAATTCTCTTCTGTGGGTAATACATGAGCCAACTGGAAAAGATACAAAAAGAGAAACAATGTGGTTGCAAACAAGTCTCTGCCATCACCTGGTGCTTAGTTTTGCTCCAACATGTTTCCCTGAAGCAGGTTTATTGACTAGAAAAGCAGGAGAGGAAAACACCAGTTGACTTTCCCTTCCCTGGGCATTCTGCTCTGCAGGGATGCTGTGGCATTCTTTGACACTCTTGTGCCCCGGAGTTCTTTGTTCTGTGCTTCGTGAGCTGGGGCAGCAGAGCCACTTCTTGTCTCCTGCACATACAAACAGATTCTGCAAACTAGCTCAAACTCTTCCTGTCTTCTGTTCCTGAGAGGTCTTGTTCCTCTCGGTGTGTACATAATAGCATGGAGAGGAGGCACAAATTTTATGTGAAACAAAATTGAGAAATGTCACTGTAGAGAATAGGAAAGAAAAAATGCACCAACTTCAAAGAGAAAGCCTACTATGACCTGCAAGGGAAGACAAACCAAAGAAAACTGCAAAATGGTGAAAAGGGAGTCAAAGAGACAGTTTTCAATGAATGGTGAGAAACTGAACAGTAATTACAAAGTTCTCAAATTGTTGTCTTCTGCTGAAAAGACATCTTTACTGGAATCCAGGGCTTGGATCTTCCCTACGTGCCTTTATGACATTTCTCCTTAGCTCCCATTTCATAACTTCAATACTTTTTTTGGAAGAGAAAACGAGCTTCGGATCCCATTTTAAGACTAATATAATCTGTCTATTGCATGCAGAGGAGGAGGAAGTTGGATTGATGGCCTCACAGCAGACATGAGTTCTATTTCTGGCTTGGTTGCTAATGAACTGTGATCCCCAGCAACACCCTTGGCCATTTCTGGATCTCAATATCCTCACCACTAAAAGAAGAGTTGAGGGCAAAAATCAATGTCTCTTAAATATACTCGGCTCGAATCACCTTTTGTTGGAATCACTGTATCTTCATGATTAAAAAATGGTCCTATACACATCGTTCTTCATTACTTTTGAGAGGCTGAGGAATTCCCCAAAACACAGATACAGACCCTCAACCCTGGAATTTAGACCAAGAAGCTACAGTCTAGTTTACCTTTAACCTCAGTATAAATGCTAAAATTTCTACAAAATTATAGGAAAGGGAAATATACATTTTCCTCTTCTTCTTTTTTTAAAACTTTCATTCTTCTTTTCTATTAAAAAACCTAAAATTTAATTTTAAACATATCATTTTACCTTATGTGCAAGCAATCTCATTTTCCTTATATCTATACCTTAACATGTTCTTTATGTTGTTTTGAAATTTTGAAATAGCATCTTAAATTAAGACTGTTGAGATTATGGGATTTACATCAAGGGATGAGACCAAGGGAAGGAGCAAGTGTCTTATTAGCTTAGTATGATATAGTCAGAAAATATCTTATTTTGAAGTAAAGGTCAGTAGTGTGGGCAGATGATAATATATCCAAATGTGGAAATAGGTTATGATCAGTAAGTGAAAAAATACGAACTTTTCAGTAGTAAACCCACTTATATCAACACAATGTGTGTGTGTGTGTGTGTGTGTGTGTGTATCTGTATAAGCGATATCTAGGTCTCATTAAATTCACACCTCTGTGATCTTAGATTTACTTAAACTCTTGAATTATGAAACTAAATTAGAATTTAATTCAAAATCCAAATTTTTTAGGCAATGCTGAATGATGGAATGATTTAATCTGGTGGTTGATGGACTTGACTTTGAAAAATCATTTTAATTTAATAATTACTACTAAATTAACTAAGCAGCAGGTTTCTTGAAGCAACAGAATTGACTGGCTGCTTCTTCAGTCTTGGAATGCAAACAATGCACCTGTTGGTGACTTTTCCATATGACAATATAGTCTGGCTACAAGCTATGTTTCCATTCATTAAAACCACCATATTTCTTATAAAGTCCCTCTCTTTGTAAGAGGGCAGCTTGTGGAAAGTAGATACAAACAATTTTTATTATTAATGTAGCCAAATATATGTCAGGCCCAAGAGTAGATCTTCATCAAAGCTAAGGGGAAGAAGAGGAGATGGAGCGAGATGGGCAATGGTGGGCCAGGCATGGAGAGGCCTCCAGAGAAGGGAGGAGCAGTCATGCTCCTGAAGTCTTGGGCACCCCTCACTAGGCCATAATAATACTTTCCTGGAGATGTATGTTTGTTGCTGTTGTTGTTTTGGGTACTGGGAATTGAGCTCAGAACCTCACGCTTACCAGGCAGGTGCTGTGCTTCTGAGTTATCTCTCCTCTGCCTCTTGAAGGTGCTCAAAACAAACTCCTTTTAAGACTTCCAAAAGGTGTGGAGGGAAGAGGGAATAATACAGTAAAAGGCAGAGACCAAAAAGGAAGAAAATAAATGGCATGTCTCTCAAAGAGGGAGGAAATACATGGCAGGCAGATTTTGGAGGAACAGATTGAGCCATGGAGCTAGGTGGTAAGTGTACATTTTGAAAGATTCTGTGTGATCCTGGATGTCTGACCACATTAGTTCAAGGTTGATGAATGTAAGTGTTCATTGGAAAACAGGAAACAACCAATATCAACTTTTCCTTCACTTTTTGTTTTTGTATCAGGAATTGAACTCAGGACCTTGCACTTGCCAGGCAGGCACTTGAACTGCTGAGCTTTCCCTGACCCAACTTCTTTCACTTAGTGGTATAAAGGATTGAATCCAGGGTCTTGCCAATGCAAGGCAAGCATTCTACTACTGAGCTATATTCCCAGAGCTTTTTAATTTTCATTTTGGAGGCAGAGTTTCAACAAGGTGCCAAGGCTGGCCTCAAACTTCTGACATTCCTAACTCAGCCTCCCAAGAAGCTGGGTTTCTTTATTTCTTGGTATGCAACTCCACAAGTTTTTGGTGGATTTCACTTATGTCAGTGATGGTGAATCTTCTAGAGACCAACTGTCCAAACTTCAACCCAGCCCACTTATTTATCACAGTATCAACACTGCAGTGACATCTGAATATCTGATGTTTGGATGCTGGGGTAACTTGGCTTGCATGCAGAATGAAAAGCCTTTGCACACTCATTGTTGTCCCCATGCCACTTTCCCAGGGCATCTATTTCAGTCTGCATCCTTTGATCATCCTTTTCTGATCAACCATCCAGTAAAAGTATATGCCTGAAATAAATGCTTATGAGGACAGGGCTGCAGCTCAGGGACATGGTGCTGGCCTGGCAAGCACAGGACCTGAGTTTGATTCCCATTACCTAGGAAGAAGGAAAGAAAGGAAGAAAAGAAAAGAAAAAAAGAAAGAGAAAGAAATGCTTATTGGTTGGTACATAACTTTTCTTCATTAAAAATTCTTATCATGACTTAACATGATAATAGAATTTTTGCTATCATCACTATACTTTTCTTTTCTTCCTTTTGCGGAATGGGGGATTGAACTCAGGCCCTTGTGCTTGCCAGAGAAGCTATAACTTTCTATATTGCATGAATTTACATAATTAATATATTTCCTTGAACAAAAGAATTTTTTTGAAAAATTGTACTTGCTGAAAGATGCCAAATATATAAAAGAAGAACAAAAATAAACAAATTAGCAATGACTAAGTACAAAATTAGGAAAATTTAACCATCATTATTTCATAAATAAGTGCTTATATAACTCATGCAGCCCAGCAGTTTCTGGAATGTCAGATATAAAGGGGTCAAATTGCTCATTTTTATTTTTATTTTTTTAATGTACTTAGTACAGGGTTCACAGAGTCTATAGGGTCTCACTACACAGATCCGACTCGTAGGGATTCTCCTATTTTGAGCCTCCCAAGCTCTGGGATTCCAGGCATGTGCCACCACACCCAGTCACTGTCTCAGCTCACCCTGTGGGTGGGATGGGCACAGCACACCTGAGATTACACAGGTGTTTTAGTCTGCTGAGCTATCCGGCCAGCTCAAATTGCTCTTTAAAAAAATTATCTATCTATCTATCTATCTATCTATCTATCTATCTATCTATTTATTTATGTGGTACAGGGTCTTGCTGTGCAGCTTATCATGACAGCTTATTATAGTGATCCTCCTGTCTCAGCCTCCCTGGTGCTGGGATTACAGTCATGCACCACCATGCCCAGTTTCAGTGGCTGACCCAGCATGCTGTACTGGGGATCAAACCTGGATCCTTGCACTTACCAGGCAGGTGCTTAGACCTCTAAGCTATCTCCCCAGCCAGTATTACTTTTAATTATTAAAAATATTGATTGCACCTATCTATGTGCATTATATCTATTCTGTTTTAGTTTCATTGAACTGTTCTTGCTGTATTCAACACATACACTATCTTGTTTTGGAATCATTAGAAATGAATATTACGGGGCAGGGGAGATGGCTTAATAGAATAAGCACTTCCCTGGCAAGAACAAGGGCCTGGGTTCAATCCCTGGTTCCATGAAAAGAAAAAAAAATATTGTAAAATATTATTATAAGAATACTGACCATGAAAGGACAGGAATGAATATGAATAAGTAGGATATAGTTTTAATGAACATAAAAATCCTCTCTTAAGTTGTATTTCAGTGTGGTGGCCTTGTGTTGTCATCCATGTCGATTATTCATATTCAAATTTTCAGTCTGGGTGTGATAGTTCTCCAGCTGTAGACCTAAGGGAATGTCTCCAACATACCAAAAGTCCCTTACAGAAGATGTGAAGTAGAGCTACTTTTTTCACAATCATGACTCTCTGGAGAAATACCTAGTACTGTTGTTCCAAGATATTTGGTAACTTCTTAATCTTTTGCTTGCTTACCTTCTCTTTTATGAAATCCCCAAATTTTATAGGTTTCAAGGGAGTAGGAAATCTCAAGGAGGTGACTGGAAAGCACATAGCTGTGGCCACAAATGGAATCCCTTAGGTCTTCACTTACAAGAGTAAGTTGCTTGCCATTAAGAATAAGGAAGCAATTTTTTTTCCTGCTTGCCTATTGCCTTGAGGATAAGGCCCATGTTGTACTTATTTATTCAGCCAACAACTGCACAAATTTCAGTATCCATTTTATTCATGCAATGAATAAAGAAATTGATCATTTGTCTAGGGTCATCATAGACTGTAAATAAGTGGCAGTTAGGCTTCATTGCATATAAAACAAATTACTTCTTCCTGGGCTGTGGGTAAGTGTTGGTGTGGACATTGCAATATGCTACCCGGAGCTCTCCTCAGAGTCTGAGAGCACTGCTGAGGGCTCAATAGTGAGGACCCTTTGAGGGAAGTTCAACTGGGTTGAAGACAGTTCTATTTCTTCAAACAGAAAGTAACCTGTGACAAATCTACATGGGAATACAAAGGCTCACCCTTCTCAATAAAATATTGAGAAGTCTCTGAAAGGTCTCCCAGCTTCAGAGCTCACTATAGGGTCAATTGGCTCACGGTCTAGCATCTTCCTTTGCCCAAGTCCTGTTCTCTTCACATATCTTCTGCAGGAAGTAATCCTCCTAAATGCTATGCTGCCCCTCAGATCAGCTTCCCAGAGAACTCCACCTTCACAGGTCTTCTCTCTCTTGTCTTTTGTTTCCATAACATATAATACGGAGCTCTTACCTTATTTTGAATTTGAATGAAATTCCTTACTATGCATCAGATAACTATTAAGTACTAGGCAGTGTGTTCGTGGTGCTGGTGGCTGGTGATTTGCAGCCACTACCAGGGACACAGGTGATTTAAGCAATTTTCCTTTTTTTACTGATAAAAAGCAAGATAAAAAGCAGGACATAGATATAATGATAAAGCTAAGAACTAAGTGTAAGAAGATTGTTCATAAAAAGTAACTTCACTAAAGATGCAAAGGACAAAGACAAATATTTTAAAGCACGTACACTTGAAGTATAATTTCTAACTTTTTTTTTTTTTGGTGAAACCAGGGATTGAATTCAGGCCTTGTGCTTGCCAGGGAAGCGCTTATTCCACTGAGCCATCTCCCTAGCCCCTTACTTTTTAACTTTTAAGCACAGTTATGATGTACATTTGCCTTCTTGAGCAACTATTAGCCAAGCATTTGTTTGTTTTCATTTCAGAACTAGAGAAACATTTTCCTCAGCAATAAGAATTGAGTCCAGGAAATTTGGAAGGCAAATAATCTTCTCATAAATTTAAAGCTATTTGAATTTAATCATTTGAATTTGACTAAATCAGAAGTGTGAAGAGAAGGCTTGACACACAGAATAGTATAAGTTGTCCAGTAGGTTATTTTCATATTTAGTACTACTAACAAAAACATTTATTTGAATTTTTATATTTTGTGAGGATATTTGTTTGCCAGGTATTATCTCATTTGATGTCAATACTCATAAAAACTGTATGAAGTTGATAACAGTTGCCCTTGTTTACAGTAAGGAAACAGGGGCTCAGACAACATAAATAGCCTGCTCTCACTTATCTTTTAACTTGGGCTGGATTAAAAATCAGACACTCTGACTTTCTAGACTTTTGAGATCTTTGACCTTTACCTTCATCACTCTCCATTAATATCTTCAATCAAAAAATTTCCCTAAGAAAGAGTTAGAAAATCTATGCAGAGCAAATTCTAAAATGGGATTTCATTGGCAGTTATTTTCTTAGCTGCTGAGGTGGACAAATAATCTATAATGAAAAATTACATCCAGCCTGGTTAACCTCCTATGCTCAAGTTTTGCTGTGGAAAAAAAGAAAAAAAGAAAGACATCTAGAGAAGTGGCTGCTTCCCTGGGAGGGTTGTTACAGTTTTAGGATTAAAATAGCTTTGAATCTATTTTTTCAGTGGATGCACTGACCTGGACAGAGAGAAACACTAACAGTAGAAAGGATAGTAGGTTCCCACACATTGCCCAGGGGAGCCAGGAAAAGCTTCTAAATTGACATCCAGCGAAAGGAAATATCTGACTCCATATAAGCCCTAGAGAAAAAAATTCCATTCCCTGATAAATCATTCAGTCTTCCTATTTAATTATTTTAATTGGACTCTTTTTCAATAGAGCTATTAGTCTACATAAATTTAGAACATTTTTATTGCCATGGTATTTGTTCAATTATCTCAGAATTTCTATGCTCTTCTTTTGAGTTCAGATTAATAATCTTGTTGCTGAACTGTATTTGTATGAATTTTTAAGTCTATTTAAAGGTGTGGAATTACTAAGTTCAGTAGAAATCGTATCTGCATATTGCTCTTCTTTTTGTAGGTTTTTAGGTAGCAAATGCATGTTGTTGGAAAAAGCAAGCAATTTCATTACATCAGAACTTCAAAAAATAATCATTGCATTTTTAGGTCTTCTGAATCAAGGTAGCCAGTTGCATAGAGGAAACAGACTACCATGTGGACACTACTTTGCTTTCATTAGATTTTGAGTTCATGAGCACAACTATCAAATGGGCACAACACACAAACAAAACTAACTTTCTCTTTGAAGACCAACATGTTGTACTTAATGTGAGGTGGGAGATGATTATAATTTTTGGACAGCTTGGAATTTTGTATTCTCTTACTGCTGGCTAGGATTCATGTTCTGCTGGCTAGGATTTCTAAGCAAGTAATATTGTATGTCATGTTGGGTAAAGAAGGAATGAACTTTAATACAACTTTCTGGTGACAACAAAGGGCACATTATGGTTCAGGCATTCTCTACTTTCCCTTCTTCATTTCCTCATACTACTGTGACTTTTAATTTCTCACCGAGTTTTCAGGCTCGCTATTTTCTTATTTCCTACTTAACCACTCTAGACTGAATCCCATGCATGTGAGCTACGGTGACAATCTTCTCCACATTCTCTCTTTCTCCAGTTCTCTTCTGTGAGTCCCTGCAACCTGGGCCCTTTCCTTTTACATTTTGGCTGATAGTCTGATTTGTTAAAAAAAAAAAAAGAGTTTTGGAATCAGAATCAAATCTAGATCTTCATACAGGTCATGCCACTGCTTTCTGGTAGGACCTCAAACATGCAATCCAATGTTTCTGGGTCTTAGTTTCTTTACCATTAAAGTGAGGAATTCTGGATAGTTCTTCTCAAGGGTCCTGTATGGCAAAAAGTTCCATGTCCCACACCATTAAATCCTTCAGTCTGTTCTTACCTGTCTCATTTCCCTCACTTCAAACTCTTCATGCTTGAACTGATCTGTAAAGTTCTTTAACAATCATGTTTTAAATTATTTGCCCAAATGTTATCTATAGAAGGTCTGTGGCTGAGGGACCTTCTTGGGATAGTTCAATCTAAGATTTGCTAATTTGATAGTGATGCAAAAGCAGTACCCATTAAATAGAAATTGTACTTGGACTTTGGACTTTTGGTCTTTCCTGGGCTAGTAATGTATATTATGACAGGGAACCAAGAACCATACAGTCACCAGAGGTCTGCAGGCACTGTGCTGCTGAACAGTGGTGCTCCAAAGGTCAGGTGCACTAAAGCATATTGTGCTGCCAATCTTTGCCAGCTTACCCTGGATTTATCAGAGTGTAACTCCATCGTGACTATGGAAGCACCTGTCCTCTTTGCATCCCTAGTTAACCCAGCTAACCTTAAAGCTTTTCCATAAGTTACCAAATAACTGAAGCTTGAAGTATCTTTCTTTTTT
>NDGN011211443.1:0-14068 GCA_002564285.1 Tympanoctomys barrerae
TTAAGAGAATGTAACTATATATCTATCCTAACCACTTTGAATACGTAGATACAAAATGGACATTCATCTGTATACCCTTTTTTTGTTGTTAAGTTCCATTATTTGATCTAATTCCCTTCTTAAGCAGGGTGCACTGGGACTTTTTTTTTCTATTCAAAGTCTTCAGAAAGAGGTTTCCTTTACCATTCTATGTCTTTGAACTAGTGAAGGTAAGGTCTCGTTGATTGTTGAGATATCCTTAAGAAATCTTGATTCCTATCCTGATGCAAAGTTCTTGGCTTCTTTTTAATGATAAAACTCATGACCATGCTCTTCACGGCCCTTACTTTGCAGTTTAATCAACTTACAAAAAATTAAACTATAGACTTTTTACAGCTGGTTTTTCCTTCTATTTCTTACTATAGATCTGGCTAAAAGCTTCCAGCTATACCTATACCACCACCTGAACCATGGGCTGCCTTACAATTCTCTATGGCAGAAGAATTAGTCTGTTGCCCTTAATCTCAGTCTTCCAAAAAGCCTTAAGACATAGGCAAAATGTAAACATATGATCTCTAGTTTAACTGACCATGGAGTCCTTGATCGCAACAAAAACCATCTGAACTTGATCTTAACAGTCTATATTTCTATCAGCATTCTGCTCTGTCCAAAATCTCCAGTAAATCTTTGCTCATCTGCTTACAGACTTCTATGACTTCTTTAGCCAGAATCTTCCAACTTTTCTAAGCTTGTCACAAATCAGTTCGAAAGGCTTCTGAACCACATGGTCAGGTATAGTCAAGGAAATGACCCCAATTCTCTGGTACCAAAATTGTTCTCAATCTCTCTCTTTTTTTTTTATCACCAAGAGAAATAATACCTGAAATTCATGACTTAAAACAGGAGAGGTTCATGTGGGCTCACAGTTTTTGGAAGATTAGTCCATAGTTGGCTGGCTCCAAGGCAAGAAGGATATAGTGGAAGAATCCGGCAGAGATAAGCTGCCCACGTCATGACAGCCAGGAAGCAAAGAAAGAAGGGAGGAGCCCGGGAGCCAGCCATGTGGACAGCCACCCTCCTCTTCTATTTAGGTCCCGCCTCCCAAGGACACATTCAGCCACTCAGCTATGGATGCTTCAGTGCATTTGTCCACTGGTGAGCACAGCACTTCCACAAACCAGTCACCTTCTATACACCTCACATGAGACATGGGGGACATTTTAGATCTGAAGCATAACAGCCTGCCTTGCAGTTACTGCCCTGCCATGCCCTGTTTGGTTCAGACTCCAACCCCTGTCCTGCAGGGTTACTCAGTGATTGATATATGATTGCAGCCACAGCACCCAAAACCTTCCCCTAGAGGGTACAGATATTAGGAGGACAATGGTTCTTTCTAGAGGAGGCTGAGCTGTGATGGCAGATGCACAGGGCATGTGCAGAATCCTTAGCTTTCTTTGCCGCTCAGTTGAAAGAGAGAACAGCACCACAGAGACTTCAAACCAAGACACAGAGCACTCCAGTGGCCTCTGCTGAACTCCGGCTCCTTGCTCTCTGAGCCTTGTATGTGTCTTTTCTCAGGATAGGTCAATGTGTCCCTGCCACTTGCTTCAGCTAGCTGGAGTTGTGGTCCCCACCATAAAGGATGAATAGCTGACTCATGTTAGGCTCCATGAGTGTTGTGTTTCATGCCCTTAGCTGATATTCTAGCCGCTAATTCAATGTCATCATTGCATTTCACAAATGCTGAGCCTAGAAGGTTGCCAATGTATCCATGCTCCTCCACAGATCTACTTATTTCCCATGTGGCTTTAATGGCATTGAAAGAACCTTATAAGAAAGAAGCCCCAGCTCGTGTCACCAGAGATTTTGGTGACAAGAGGATAGCAAAAGGGCAATATTTAGTTTGGAGAACTAGACTGTCTCAGATAGGGAAATCTAGGTAAAGGAGTCGTGAGATTCTGAATGAACTTCACAGTGGACCACATTGCAGCTACAATGGGGTTTTACAGTTCTAACCCCAGTAAGACGTCAGTAGAATTGTAAATTTCTGACAACCTCAGTGGTCTTACGAAATCTCATGGATCCTGATTTTCCTAAAGAGAGTCAATCACTGGGTGCCCCATTTATTGATATGTATGTGCATAGGTACATGTAAGTTGGTATGGATATGTACAGTAGTCCCAATTACCCTCATAGGATATGCATATGACTGAAGCCATGGACTGAACCCTATATATACTATACTGTATTTTTCCCATACATACATAACTATGATAATGTTTAAAAACTGGGCATAGTAAAAGATTAACAGAAATAACAATAAGATACTAGTAATATATTACACAAAAATTATTTAGAAGTGGTATCTCTCATAATGCAGAACTTTCCCTTTAATTTGTGGACTGTGGTTGGCTAAAAGTAACTGAACATACACACACACACACACACACACACACACACACACACACAGGTTCCAGCCTCACACATTTCTCCAGAAAAGAATTAGAGATAAAAAAATACAGTAGAATTTCTTAAAACTTCCTTGGGAATGGTCTCCTGGCTCCCACGGCCTTCCCTCCATGACAGTTCCACCTCCCCTCACCACTGTTCTTTGCACAGCTGCTGAGCAGGTGAGAGGCAGCGTGACAGGGGGCCATTGTCTCACTGTCCTGGGGAAGCCAGGTGGGAAGGTGATTGGAAGCACCAGGAGGAGGGTGTGCTCTCCCCGCAGCTCTGATCTGTCAGACCCACCTCTAAAAGCTCCAGAATGTGCTGCTTGTGATTAGGTAGGGCACAGCCAAAGCAGACCCAGGAGGCCCAAATCAGTGCAGATGTGGGTTTGAAGTGGTGTTCGCAGCTGCCGAGGCCGGCTCTCCTCCTCCTCGCTGCTCTCACTGCCTGCAGATCTGTGTACAGGGTAACTCTCTCGGTGCTGCAGCGGAGCTATAGGCTGGCTGGCCTTCCTGGGTATGAGGAGGGATGGACAGCAGAGGAGGCCCTGCGCTCACTGTGGAGCCCACAGGCTCAGGTTTACAAGTGTGGGCTCAGGAGGGCTGGGGGTAGGCCTGGCCCACGCCTGTGGGTGCCGGTGGTGGTGCTGTGGCTACAGCCGGCCTCTTGGAAGATGCTAATGGGATCCCCGTAGAGAGCTGCAGAGCATGTGCGGCAGATGGCAGAAGGTTAGGTTCTGATTTCTCTTGTTCCACTGTTGTTTTTCTTGAAAAATGTGCTAACCAGTGTGCTGCTTTCTTGTGCCTGATTTCTACAAAGCTACAAATTCATTTTTTAAAGCTTTTTATCTGATCTTCCTCTGATCACAGATCCAAAGAAAGACATGTTTTTAGAAACCAAAGCAAAGCGTTGTCCATCTTTTTCCCTCTGACCTGTATACATTTTGCATTTTTTTGTTTACACCAAAGAAATCATTTACATTTTCTCCAAATCTACATAAATAATACCTACTAATGTTATGAGCACCCTGCTGTTATACTATTTTATTTTATTATTGACTAGGGGTAGGCTAAGTTATTACATTTCTGTTAAAGTTTTTTTGAGACCAACTCTCATTGTGTGGTGCAGACTGGCCTTGAACTGGCTTATGTAACCCAGGATGGCCTCAAACTCATGGCGATCCCAGTGCTTCAGCCTCCTGAGGTGCTGGGGTTACAGGCATGCACCACCATGCCTGCTCTGCGCTAACATTTTGCTCCTACTAGCAACCAATGTAAAAGCAGAAAGTGGTATCGGAACCGACAATGAGAATAACCACCACTTATTACATACTTTCCACATGCAGGTGCCATGCCATGCAACATGACCCCGGATGCCTGACATGACTTTATTTAATCCTTGTATCCCTGCTGTCTAGGTGCTTTTATGACCCCCGTTTTACGCATGAGAAGACAGACTTGCTGAACAGTTCCTTGTGATGCTGCAGTAGTCAGTCTTCTCTGATGAATGACAGTGGTAGAGTTGCAGTCATCCTCGAGTTTCAGGATATTTTCCCCAGCTTCAAACCCTTGTCTGGGGACCAGACACTGCAAGGCTCAAATGCAGAGCATTAGACATGTTATGGAGCTGCTGGCATGACCTCAAAGATGGCAGGTAGAAGCATTTGCAAACTCTGCTGATAGAAGGATAGTCAGGAGATAATGCTGTTCCCATTATTTGTGACTTGTAACAAACCACCCTAAAATGTGGTGGCTTATGCCCTAAGCCCTGTTTACTGCCCCCAATTCTGTGGCCAGGGCTTGGAGCACAGCTCAGCTGGGCCATATCAGTTGGCTCCATGAGGGTCACACACTGGCTGGACCAGGCCTCTCTGGCACACTGGAGGCCTTGGGCTGGCGCCACTCTGTCTCATTCAATGGGGCCTGGGTGGTCACATGGAGGGGAACCGATTCCCACTTTTGGATTCAAGAATGGCCTGTGCATGACCATCTTTGCAGACAATCTACTTGTTGGTGGCAGATATCCAAGCATTAAATAGCTAATGCTATAGAAAAAGCCCTCTGTGGCCACTTTCCTGGAAGGGAAAGCATTCCCTTCTGCTGCTCTGATCCTTTCAGCTCTAACAAGGAAATGTGGAAGGCAGGTGTCTTAGAGGGCTGGGGCTGGGGGCCTCGTCTGTGCCTGTGGGTTCTCTGTACCTGTGCAGTTGGAGGACTGAGTGCATGTTCTCTCTGCTAAGACAGAACACTGGGCAAAGGGAAGGGGCAGGGGAGTCCATGCTGCCAAGAACATGGGCAATGTGCCCAAGGATGCTGCCGAGCTGCCAAGGTAGGAAAAAGAAGCTATCTCCATTAGCTGGATGTGATCGGCTCAATGTGTCATGAACAAAAACCAGATGGATGGTCTCACCCAGACCAAAGTAGTAAGAAACTAGAGAAATGGTGGCTCTAACTAGCAGCACATTCATAATCATCCAGTAAAGCTCATCCTCCCCACTGAGCAAGCAGCAAATGTAAACTCAAGGTCGAAGGCAGGCATGTATTTCCGGGGGAGGAAATAAACTATTCTGACCAAATGAAGAATAATTCAAATTTGCAGACTATTAGAAGCAGAGTGGGCCTACAAGGTCATCTTTAGCCCAACAAGCCAGACCCCGTTGCATGCACAAGAAGACTGAGGCCCAGAGCAGTGAGCCTCGAAGAGGTGCGCCAGGAAGCTGGATTGGGTCCAGGGCACAAAAAGCTCCAAACAGTGAGGGCTTGCTGTGCTCCTGTCCTGTGTGCAGTGCCGCAGGGATGGGGGGGGGGCGTACCCAGAGCGCTGTCTCAGCCCCAGGTCTCTGGCATGACATCTGTGTGGAAGACAGCTTGTTTAAATAAAGAGTCTTGAGGGGAGACAGCTCAGCAGCATAAGCGCCTGTCTAGCAAGCATAAGGTCCTGAGTTCAATGCCCAGTACCATAAAAAAATTTTTTTTAAAAAAAGGAGTCCTGAGAGTCCTGGCTCCTGAGCTGTGCATCAGGACTACACTGGAACCCTGCAGTTCAGAAGAATGCCCATCCTTGGGGACATTAGCCTGGACAATCCGCTATGTCTGAGATCAAGGCTGACCGGAACCGAGCACTCCCTCACATCTCTGGGACACAACCTCACTGCAGCAGCCGCACCGCAGCAGCCGCACCGCAGCAGCGCACCGCAGCAGCGCACCGCAGCCCTGAGGGAGGTCTTGAGCTTCCACGGCCTCTAGGCTGCAAAACCGAACTTATTCTCGCTGGAGTCAGACCTAGAAAGGACTCCACAACCAGGCTGCACGGTCGACCCCTGAGCAGGCCCTCTTGTGTCTAGAAAAGGTGTTCAGCTCTGCCTGGAACCCAAAGAGAGGACACCACCAAGTCTCTGTCCAATAGGAAGGACACGGGCAAACACCCTGCGGGAACATGCCATCGGAAGAGGCTTTTCAAGACTGTCTTGTTCTGTCCTCCCCCCATTCTGTGTGTCAGCGATGAAATAACTCCATTCTACAGTTGCAGACCTGAGGCTTAGAGAGCGATGCCACTGCACCTAAGGTCACACGGCTAGCAAAGGGCAGGGTGTGGCTCACAGCATCAGGTCACAGGTTTCTGAGGGGAAATGGCCCCAAGGAAGGAGGCTGGCACATGGTCCCCTCGCAGCCCCAGCTCTCCTCTGCCTGTCTCTAGGTCCTGACAGCTCTCTGGCCTGTGGCTTGACCAGATTCCTCCTGCCCCTGAGGCCCAAGCAGGGGCCTGCTCTTCCTGGCCTTCCTGTACCCTCCCTTTGGTGCCACCACCAGAAAGCTAAACTGTCCCGTTCGGGGTGATCTTTGCCAAGCGCCACTGCCACCAGGTGCCTTCAGGGCACCCTCACCCACGCGGAGAAACCGGCCCGCTCTGTCTTACACACAGACACGTGTTCTCTTTCACCACACCGGATCGCAGAGAGGGGACCTCACAGGGTACAGGGGGTGCGGAGATGGGACCCTCAGGCCAGCGCAGGGCACCACAAGCTCTGCTCACAGATGCAGGCTCACCGACCAGCTCTGCCGTGCCCATCCGAGCCTGCTCTGTAACCAGCTCCCCCCGGAAGGGGGAGGTGCAAATCCCGTTACAGGTTGGGAACCCACGCTGGCCTGGGAGGCTCCCACCCTGGCTGGAGAACGCAGGCCCCCAGGAACTTTGGCGAAATGCTGGGTCCGCGGCACTGGCATCTCCGAGGCACCTCGGAAGTCACTGGCAGGAGTGGGGAAGCCAGCCGCGAGGCCCAGGCAGGCGGCTCAGGGCGTGCAGAAGCCTTCGGAGAGGCGGGAGACAGTGACGGGTCAGCAGCCCGGGACCTTCCGCAAAACACAGCGGGGCAGACGTGGACCTAAGCACGTGCCAGGGTACCGGGGCAGGGGAGGGGCAGGCTGGGTGCGGGCGGTGCGCGCAGGCGCAGAGGCGTGGGAGCGCCGGGCGGGGGCAGGGGGCGGGGAGGAAGGGCGGGGAAGGGTGAGTCACTGCGCGCGGGGGTGGGGCGGCCCGGAGCCCGGGAGAGGAGGGGGGACGCTTGGAGGGGGAAGGCTAAAAGGGAGGGAGCGTTGGGAGCTGAAAGGAGGTGGGCTGGGAGGATGGTGGGAGTGGGCTGGGGGCGCGGTAAGAGGAGAGGACAGGAGCGGAGAGGCGGGGCCGAGTGGCCCCCGGGGCGCGGCTGTCCGAAGCCGCTGTGGCTGCCTGCCTGAGCTGAGTCACACAGGGTGTGTAGCCACAGGTCCCCTCCCAGAAGGAGGCCCGCTTTCCCAGGTTGGCCTGTGGGTGCCAGGTGAGCCCAGGAGGAAGGTCGCCGTGGGAGGCTGCGGACCTTAGCCAGGAGAGAGGGGCAAAGCACGGCATGGATGCCCCCCGCGGCCGCAGTCCAGGCTCCCTGAGATAAACTGGAGTCACTGTGGGAACGTGGATGCACCCTGAGGCCACAGTGCCCAGTGACACACATCCAACGCGCAAGCTTAATGTTGTGTGGCGCTCTTCTGTGAGAAAACTCAAAATATAAATAAAAGGCAAAACAGAAGAGAATAGAAAGTAGGGAGGCAGATTTCGTGCCAAGGGGCAGGGGATGGAGGGCTGCTGGGAGGGAGAGAGGGAATGCCAAAGAACTGAGGAGAGTGGTGTGGGCAGGGAGCACCGTCCTTGCCTAGTGCACACAGGTCCTAATAAAAAGTGAAAACTGGGAAACAAGCAAACCACCAGAAGCAGACCCGGGTGGCTCACACAAGTGTGTTTATCAGGCCTCCCACCCACAGGAATACCCAGGGCCTCTATTTCTTGAACGACATACAGCATTCCTGGCCTAGGAGCCCAGCAGCCCCAGGAAATGAGCATCCTTCAAAGACCCTCCTGCCTGCCCTGGGCCAGGTCCCAGCTTCCATGCTGGACTCATCTTTCTTAAGCCTCTTTCTTTCATGATCAGGACCCTGGGTCACTGACCACCTGAAAAGGATAGGAAGACATTTCGCAATTCCAAAGTCACTGTTAAGGAAAATGCTGCTGGGGCTGGGGAGATAGCTCAGTAGAATAAGCACTTGCCTGGCAAGCGCAAGGTCCTGGGTGCAATCCCAGATACTGAAAAAAAGACGAAGATGAAGACGAAGACGAAGACGAAGATAAAGACGACGAAGAAGAAGAGAGAAAGAAAAGAAAAAAGAGAAATGCTGCTGCTGGGGAGACAGCTCAGTGGCCTAAGCACCTGCCTGGCAAGCACAAGGTCCCAAGTTCGCTCCCCAGTACTGCCTGCTGGGCCAGCCCCAGAACCTGTTGTGGTGGTACATACCTGTAATCCCATTGCTGAAGAGGCTGAGACAGTAGGATCACTACGAGTCCGAACTGCATAGTGAGACCTTGTATCAAAATAAATAAACAAAAATTTTTTATAAAAAGAAAGAAAAATGGTGCCAAGTATCATCATTACCCCAGTTACCCAGACCCCAGAGGTAACTCTCGTGTGCATGAAAAGATGGCAGTGCTCCAGGTGGACACCCTGGGGCCCTTGCCCACCTTCTCCTCTGGAGGCCGTGGTCTCTGTGTCCACTTGACAATGAATTCTAGAAGTCTGCATGGCTGCCTGTGTATCTTGACTGAAGTCTTTCTCAAAGCTGCAGAAGGACCAAGGTTGTTGGTGAGAGCTCAGAGTCAGGACTGGCTGCCCCAGGACCCTCAGCACGGAGGGAAGCACACAGCAAAGCAGCAGCTGCTTTTCCCTAGGAGGGGCCTGGGCTTTAGGACTCCTGTGAGGCACCTGAGGCCGAGCTCCAAGACAGACCAGGAGATGGGAGAGCAGGTCTGGGAGATCCCCAGGATCGCTCTGTGTCTCACCGCACAGGCCCCAGGGGTGAGGCGAAGATGGAACTGGCCCGGGGCTAGACCTACCCTAACAACTTTCACCAAGAAGCTTCTGAGGCCTTTTTTTTTTTTTGCTGCTGAGGTGTTGAACACCACTAGAAACAAGCAGCACTTGCTCATGCCCATAGGCCTTTTGGTTTTAGGGGAGTTGAGAAGGGATGGAATATGGATGGAGGATATTATTCCCTTAGCCTGCCCATCACTAATAAACACAAACAACCAGAAGAGTGTATTAATTCTACACAGATGTCAGCTTGAATGGATTTTTATACAATGTCCTGCTTAAAGACTACTAGATTATCAAGAGTCTAAAGAAAAATTTTGCTGAAGAATTAGACTTAAGACAAATTTATCTCTTTGCCTGGTAAATGTCATCCTGGTAATAACCCATAACGGAAAGAAAAGATCACATTTTCCACAATTTGAAGTATGGACACAGATGTCTCTGGATATAGAAGGCTTTGGCTTAGATCTCCGAATTTCTGCTTCCTACCTAGATGACTGTGGGCACAAAACCCCCATATTGGAGGACAAAACTGAGGGTTTCTGGGGTCTGGATAGAGGAAGTCAATCTCAGATCTCTGGTCTCACCCTGCCCTTCCCCCACCTCACATGTCCCGGATGGCTGTCAGACACTGGCCACGAGAGCCCTCATGAATGAGCACCCGAGCTAACATCTCTTTGCTCAGCAAGTATGTGCCCGTATGTCAACATCAAACTTGAATTAGTTCCTGTCATCCTTATCGCCTGCCCCCACCAGAGAACAACTATTATTTTCATCTCCATCTTTCAGGGGAGGAAACAAGTCCAGAGGTTTTGAGAAGCTTCCCCAAGATCACACTGCTAGGGAGGGGCACAACCTGAACCTAAGACGTAGCTGTCGGCTGCCAGGTCTGGTCCTCGGGGCTGCCCTGAGCTGCTGATATTATGTAATCCCCTGGCTTATATAACAGGGGAAGGAGGGGGCTTTCCACTCTCTGCACCCATGACAGCAGCAACGCTGGGGCTTTTCCTTCCAGCAGCTTCCTGCCTCTGGGTGCCAAGCTCCCCTCTGCTTCTTTGGGGGGAGTGCATGGATAGTCTAGCCTTTGAAACTTGGTGTTTATGTCGGGCTGTTTAAACGGGTCTTGGAGAATGCTGGGTATAAGCATCTGATCCAAGGTTGAACATAAGGGGTGGGCCCTGACGGGCTCCCTGCCAGGGCTCCGCAGCTCCCCTGGGTACCAGGAATGGTTTGCAGGCTCTGGCTGGGCTCCCATAGGCAGCCTTGGCTTCCACATTGCCTGAAACCCACCCCACAGGGTGACACCTGTTCCCATATGACTTGTGCTCCCTCACCACATCTGCCAGTGTCCTCCACAGCTGCCTTTTTGCCTTCTGTCCCTAACCTGTCTGTGGTCAACCCCAGGCTGTCTTCTCCACACTAGCGCTCCAGCGTACTGTTCCTTTATTTAGGGCTAACGAACCTGTGCTTAGGAGGCAGTGGGGAACGAGGTTTCATTCCTGTCTCTTCTCTTTCCAGCTTACTGTTGCCTTGCAAAGCTCTACAGTACTTAAGCCTTCCCTTTGACCTCCTGCTGCGGGCTGTTGTGCCCACCTCTTCAATTCATATAATGCCATCCCCTCCTTAAAACGTGTGTTGGGAGCATAATCCTTAATGCGAGTGTTAAGGCGGGGGCCCTGGAGGGTAACCAGCCTCGTGGCACTGTCTCCCCAGTGAGTAGATGCTGGCTATGGAGGGGCTTAAAGCCGAGGGCCCGAGCTCAACTCGTTCTCCATGTGCCTTCCTCCTTCCCTTATTTGATGGCCCAGCAAAGGGACTCTCACCACACGCAGTGGCTCGAACTTGGACTTCCAAGTCTCCAGAACTTTAAAAAGAAATCTCCGTTATTTATCAGTGGCCCCATTTGTGATATACTATTACAGCAACATCAAATGGACTAAGACAAAGTCCTACCCCTTGGTGTAATGGTATTTGGGGTCTTAAAGGGTAAGGTGAAGCCCTGAGGGTGGCACCCCACTGAGCTTCCTCAGGCCCTGTGCTAGGGCCACCTGGGGTAACCCACCACTCACCCAGTGGATTCCAGGTAAGGCTGTTCCTTCTGGCTGCTGGCGGGCCCCCCTGGTCCCCCAGGCAGCCCTTCATCCTGGTTTTCCCCTCCTACCTCCAGGGCCAGAGGACAGCCCGCTGCCACCACCACATTAGGGAGCCCCAACACCCAGAGAGTGGGTGTGCCTGTAGCCCCAGCTGACTGTGACCCAGGGCTTCACTCTCCCTCCTGGGGCTCAGCCCACACACAGAGGAGGCCTTGCCCATCCTGGAGGCTGCCCTCTCCTTACATCTTAAAGAGGAAGAACTGATCAGAGTTTCATTTCCTCTGGGAAGAGGAGAATAAACAGAAAAACAGCCCAGAACAGACACTGGCTGCGAAGGCAGAGGAGGACAGGAGGTAACTGATTTTTATGAAGCCTCTGATAGACACCAATGGCCTTACCCAAATACCGCAAGAAGCCACCAAGAACACCTGTGTGAAGAGGCTGGGGGAAGCCAGCCCAGCTCCCCCAGACCCCCAGTGAGAAAGGAGAGCAGGGTAAACCACACTGAACTCGCTCTGCCTCCAAGAAAGAAAGTGAAGGATGAACAACCCTGGGCTGACCACCAGCTTTGGGACTGTCCTAATCACCTCAGTCGGTGATGACCCTTGGATACCTAGCCACTGAGATGATGCTGTCCCTCCTGGCTGTCCAGAAAGCTTTAGAGAGAATACTGATGTCTACTCTCCAGACGCCAGCCCCAGCCTCGTTCTTCCTGCACAGGCCTGGAACTCAACATGGAGGCTGGTAAGGTTCTCAGGTGATTCTAGCATGACTCCAAGGCTGAGAGGTCCGTCTTTAGGACCCACATTCCCCTGTACGTCAAGGGGGTTGATGGTGCTACCCAAACAGGCAGCCAGGAGCAGAGGCATTGCAGCCGCGTGCCTTGCTAGGGTCTCCCTGGGGCACTCTGCAGGGGCCAGCAGGCTTCACTCTCTGCAGCTTCTGCTCCTTGAAGCTTGGCCACCCTCACTCTGCGCAGCGCCAGTCTCCACAGGTGCTTGTTATCTCAACAAGCAAGGGATGAACTGTGGTCTTCACAACAACTCAGAGAAATAAACAGAGGAGACTCTGACCTCCTGCCCCCAGAGTAAGTGGGCACCCCTTCAGGGGCTCACTGCTGCCCATGTGGACCTACAACTGGACTTCACAAATGTTTGTTTCTTCTAGCGGCTGGGGCAATACACAGAGAAATATCTCTAAAGTGGTTATTTGACAAGGGAATTGAGATCCAAAGAAAGTGAAGGACATCACACAGCCAGCAAACAGTGAGGCCAGAACTTACACTCAGGGGAGAGTTGGTAGACTTTTCCATTCACCACACAGAAGCCCAGGTCCTCAGGCTCTGAGAAAACCCAGATCAAGCCCTGCTTGTAGATAAGGAGAGGCAGATACTTAGAGACAAGACCCTGGGAGGGAGAGGCGGGGCCTTTACTAAGATGTTTCAATGAAAACAAGCCTGGGAGAGAATTTAGAGATGAATAAGCAGTGTTTTATTTGTCCACAATAGAGAACCTGACAGAAGGGAATAAAGGTGAGCCAGAAACATCTGGCCTTTCCAGAGGGCCCTGTGGGGAAGAACCTGGTAAGCAGGCATTAGGAATGCTCCTGCCAGGCCTGGCACTGGCCCCTCTGGCTGCACGTTGCCATCCTGAATGCCCACTGACCTTCTGTCCAGTCATCAGTAATTACAGTAGGACTCAATCAGGGTCTCATTCCTTCCCGTAGACAGGCAGCCTCCTCCAGATAGGTCAGGCCACTGCCACTTCCCAAGGTCCCCCCACCCCATACACTCACACACAACCTGGCTGACGCCCTCACACATGGTTGTCGTCTGTGTCCCAGAGCCCGAGCGCTTCTCTCCGGCCTCCCAGTGTTCTCTGCAGTGAGGTCTGTGCACAGCTGCCCAGCAGGCAGGCTGGCATTACCTAATTGCTGGCTGGCTCCTTTTGTCACTCCATTTTTTCAAGCTGCCTGGCTCTGAAAGTCTCCATCTCAGGCAGACAAATGAGACTCCAGCCTTGTTCTGCCCAAGCTCTGCAAAAGGGAGAGATCACAGGCTGTCGCCTCAATGAAGTGGCAGCCAGGATTCCTGCACAAAGCGCTGGGGGCAGTGGGTGTCTTTAACCAACAACAAAGCCCGGACTGGTGCCCTACTTATGGCTGAGACTTTTCTTACCGGGCTGTGCTGTCCGCTGAGTGCTGCCTGGGGTCAGCCTTCTGCACACTGGGACTTGATCATCAGCCAGCCTGCTGGGAGGATGAGCCCTTGTTAGAGCCAGCTCCTGGCACCCAAAAAGTCAGTCCTGCCACGGCCAGACAGATGTTTCTGGCTTGAGCAAGAAGAACCTGATCAGAGGAGGATACTCCGCAGCAGGAGTTCACACAGGTCTTCGTGCCCAAGGGTTAGAGCTGACTGTTGACTCCTAGGTGTGATTTGACTCTGCTTGGCCAGGCCGAGGGTGCCAGCCTCATCTAGCCATGTCCTGGCTGGTTGGCTAGAGGGACAGAACAGCCTGGGCCTCCTTACCAGCATGGGAGCACCCTGAGGGCAGGAGGCACGCTGCATCGGACTTGGCCTCTCTTGGCCCGGGATGTGATGGCATTCGCTGGGCTAAGCTCTGTTGCAGGCCCTGTCAGCGTATTTCCCCGCTCCATCCTCACCTTAGCTCCAGGATCTGTTCTTCCTGTTTTCCAGGTTGGGAAAGTGACATGGAAAGAAAAGGCTTACAAAATTCAAACTGAAGGAGTCAGAATTCGAATTTAGGCATTTGGACTCCACAATCCAGGTTCTTAACCAGTGTACAATGCACACTAAATAAATAGTGGCTACATGTGCAAAAATGAATAAATGAAGCAGTCACAAAGCCTGTGATGCGAAGGCTTCCTGCCCAAGATGATTTCCTTCATTGACAGTTGGATTGAGCCGTGGGAGTGCTATTGAAATTCATTCTGTGGGTTTCTGGGGACTTGCCATCTTCCAAAGCTGCCCCTGAGACATGGAGTGGCAGCAGTAACTGGACACACAGAGCAGCCGTGCGCTGGAGACCAGAGAGTCTAGATGAGGCCCCCGATGGGCAAGGAGTTCTGCCCGGTACTCGAGGAAGGAGGAGAAAGAAGCAGGAGAATTTCTGTAGAGAGCATGCGCAGTCGGGAC
>NDGN011211444.1:0-18373 GCA_002564285.1 Tympanoctomys barrerae
TTGGGTCTTCTGTTTAACTGGCAATGTCAGAAATTGTTGACCTGAGTCCCCCACAGCTCAAACTTTTGAGGAAGTGAATCTTTGGCAAACCTCGATACACAAAGTGATAAGGCAGTACTTTAGAAATATAAATTTATTACTTCAAAGCTTTATGGTTATAGCATTTGTTCCTCATGAAATCAGTCAAAGGGGCAATGAGAAGATTTCAAGAACCATAAATAATTTTAGTGTTTTAATGAATGTCATGGACAGCAACTTCAGACTAATTTAAGCCCCAGCCTCCCTATGACTCTAATAATTCTTTTAAAGTCTGAATCAACACCTGAATTTTTAAGTTATGTTCTTAGACTACAACAAGAAAGATCTGAAGTCCATACCAAGAAGAAAAGTGACATCAGTTCCATGCTTTCCGTTGCCTTTCCAGGTAAAAGCATGAAAATGTATTGGATTTGACAAAGTGTTAGGTAAACAAAGCCATGAGTATTAAAGTTTAGGCTCCAGTGCTTATAGGGAAGCACGGATAATAAGCACAGCAGGGGGTTTGTCAAGGTACTTTCGACTCCGACTGTGTTTATTATCCAGTATCACTATGGAAATGTATGCCTGACTACATTTATGGTGCCATTCAGATCTTTAAAATAGGCTCTTATGCTCAGAAAGAGGTTACTAAATTACTCACCCTCTAAGGTTTTCCTTGATTAGCATAATTCCTCCCATTACATGCCTTATCAAGAACACGTTTTCATTGTTGCGCACACCTTGTGAAGAGACATTCAGGGGCATGTTTTCATAGCATCACTCCAGTTCTGAGACACTCACCTATCACTGGCTTTGAAATACAGTCTCCTTGGGTAATTTACAAAGCTAACTTCTCAAGGTTCCCTCTTTGTCCTGACGGTGGGCACAGGGAGTGATGATCTGTATATTTGTCCCCTGGCTCACCACCAAAGAGTTTGCCTTTCTAATTGCCTGTGGTGTCAACTTATCACTTTTTAAAGGGAGAAAAAGTGTACATATCAATGGCAAGAGCCCTTGTGCAGAATTCAGAATCATGGATAATAACAATATTTAAGCAAGCGAATGTGCACTTAAGCTAGGCTATTAAGAAACAGGAGCCCATACTGGTCGCATCACCTAACACTGCTGGTGCCACTTCCTATAGCCTCTGGGTGTTTGTGTGCAACAGAATCCCTTCAGGATGCCAGAAAGTTCCTGAGCGCACACTAGATGGCAGCATGGTATACTGGTCATATGGGAAGAGTAGGGCCCAGCAGCAGGGGTGGAGGGAATGGAAGGAGAGGAGAGGGGAGGGGAAGAGAGGGGAGCTGAAGGGAGGGAGGGGAGAGAGACCCTTCCAAAGGGTCCGAACTTCTCAAGTGTCTTCAGCAACTCAATTTAGTCTAGCACTGTGGGTCTCAGTGGAAAATCCCTCCCTGGGATTGCAGCTGTCTTCTACACTGTACTCTGCGTTTCTTCAAACCCTGTGAAAAAACTTCTACTTTGTGCAGCTCTGTTCCTCATCTCCTCATCTGGTGACTGTGATTTTACAAGGTACAGGAAGACTGCAGTTGCTTAAGGTTTCCTCTGTGAGCACCAAAAAGATCCTTTGGACTCCTTTGGCATGATTTGCATATGGTATACGTTTGAATCCAAGTTATCTTCTTCCAGAACCAAGTATTTCATTTAAAAGTGCCTCCCAGCTACTCTTTGGCTCCCCATTTTTATCTCAAGGGGAAAGTGGAACAGGTGTGGGACCTGTGTGCACACTCCCGTTCTAGGGGCAGGGAAGAGGAATCTGACTGTAGCACTGTAAAGCTGAGCCAGAGCTCAGAGTTCACCAGTCAGGAGATTTCATTAGACAGATAAAGAAACTGAGACCAGAGATCTTGACTTGCCTAAGGCCACACAGCTTGTTAGAAATCAAGCCAGTTCTGCAAAGACTGTTTTCTTATACCCTGCTGGGGCCCTTTCCATTGCTCCATGTGTGATTTATAGAAAGTCATAAATCCACAGCAGATGAACCTTCTGGGCCCCGCAGCTAAGCTGGCTCACCTCCCTACCCCACTGCTGTCCTCCCACCTCATAGCGGCTGAAGCCTCAGCTCAGCCCAGAAGGGACCCCCTCACCTAAGTCCTCTTTCTCCCGGGGCAGGAATGAAGACAAAGCAAGAAACAAGAGAATCGATAGTCACTGGGAAACTGGATGACAGACACAGAAGTCCTGAAATATGGCAGTCCTTCCCTTGGCATTTCCTCTTGACCAGAGAAGGAAATACCAGAAATCTCATAAGCGAGCCCATTTGGGCAGGTTTTTTCATACTCAGTATTCATATAGTTCACATTTTTCTCCAAACCTTTGAGTACTAATTCAAACCTTCCAGCCTCCAGGCCCCCTGGGGGCTTACCTATCACTAAATATTGTTGATTTGCAAAACACACAGATTCTTTGCCTACAACAGACTCTCCTTTCATGGCTTTCTGCAGACGCGGAGCCTTTTCCCAATTAAGCAGAGGCTGGCTTCTCTCTGGTTAAGATTACAGACAAGCACCACCGCCCTTGTGCCCGATGCAGCCGCTCCTCCCCTCGCTGTGACACATGGTTCTTTTGATCTCAACCCCAGACCATCGCCCAGGCTCCTAATTATTCACGAGCCATAAATCATGGCAGTAATGTGGTCCTTGCTAGGGAAAAGGAGTATTGTTGGGCCTGGAAAACTGGGTGTGTTGAGTGTTTCCAAAAGCAAAGCAGTAGGGGGAAGGAAGGCAGGAAGAGTAAAGATGTTTTAAATGTTTGTAGAAATAGTTGCTTTGATGTTGAATCCTCTCACAGAGGAAGTCAAGAGTCTGAAAATGAAGTCTGTATTTTTTCATATTTGGAGAGGTAATGAAATCCACAGGCCAGAGGCAGGTGTAAGCAGGGCCTCCTCAAGCGAGCATGGAGCACATTTCCAAGGCCACGGAGCGTGCAGTACAAACACGCTTCTCTCTGCCCTCCTCTTAATTTTGCTATTTTAATTTTAGCAGCTCACTTGCATGGGAAATCTTAACTATTCTGCAACCTTATTGAAAAGTAGTTGATCTGGTTGAGTTTGACATTTTCACCAGGAAATACTCTGGAAATGACAAATTCTTTTTTTAAATTTGGCCTCTCCAGGATGTTCTCCTGAGTCGGTAAAAATCCAAATAATTTCCATGAAACTGTTTGGGTTCAGCCTAACCTATGGACCGGTCACATGCATTCAGTACTATCTCATTGAGCAGCTTCATGTGCCCAACTGAACCGGAAAGTATTCCTTATCTCAAGGTAAGAAATGCTGTATAAAAGCAGAGGCTAACTTCTTGATATCTTTTTATTGGTAAATTCCTTCTCAAAAGCGAAAATGAAATATAGGAAATTTTCTTTTCATGTAATTTGGTTATAGGCCACTGTCACATGCTATAATATATAGACAAGGCTGGAGTGGAACAAAATGGTGAGGTTTGTCCTTATTCAACAAGTATTTATTGAAGATCTACCCTGGGCTAAATGCTGGGCTCATGACAGTTTATGATATTTATTCAGTTAAATATTTGAATTTAATAGCAGAAAAGATTGGTGCCATCTTTGTTTATAGGGTACATAAAACCTAAGTAGGGTTGACCAACCTCTTCTGGAAGGGCCAGCTAGCAAATACTGTAGGATTCTTCAGGCCATGTGGTCTCTTACTTCTTAGCTCTGCCCTTATTACATGAAGCTGCCATGGGTAATGTGTACAGAACTGAGCAGTGCTGTCATCCAACAAAACTTTATTTAGAAACAGAAGCTAGACAAAGTTTAGACTATGGGCTGTTCTTTGGCAGTGCATCCCATTAAAAGAAAAGCAAGTTCAAGTCTAGAGAAAATCATGAAATAGAGGTAGCAGGACAATGAGGAAGACTGGGCAAGGTCAGGAAAGGCCAACTTGCTCAGTTAGGGAGAAAAGGCCAAGGGGAGCAGGAACATCTTCATCCAGTAACCACCAAGGTAATAGATGGTGGGTTGGCCACAGTTGACCCAGGTAAGAGAATGGCAAAGAATACGTCAAACAAATGAAAATTGCCTGTGTCAGACTTCAGTGAAGAGGCCACAATTGGGGAAACACAAGAGGCTCTAGACATTGGGTCAGAGTGGCAGAACTGAGGTGAGGCTGCAGGAGCAATTGCAGGAACAAGCTAGTCCTGAAGGAAAGGGAGAGCCAGTAAGAGTTTTGAGTAAGCCAGTCAGAAATCAAATCTAAGCTTCAAAGAGATCACTTGGATGTTGATGTGACAAATCTTTTCAGGAACTTCCCTGCCTTCATATCCAAGTCTGGGTAGAAACTGACTGCCTGGACTCTCTTCCAGTTCCTGTTCTAAAATGTTCCTGGAGGCAGCTAGACATTTTCACAAAGATCAAAGCCTGAGCTAAATGAGCAATTTCTTTTTTCCTGCGGGGTTTTATGCAAAATCTCATGCAAGCAAGAGTTATTGTGGGAGGAACTGAAAGAATCAGAGCAACCTAAGCTTCCTAGAACTGTCAGCTTCTGGTTACTGTAACAAATACTTGGGATAGCCAACTTATAAGTGGGAAATGCTTATTCTGGTTTGTAGTTTTGTAGGTTGCAGCCCATGCTCAGCTGGCTGTGTGGCTTCTGGGTCTGTGGTGAACTGCACATTATGGCAGGAGTGTGTGGCAGAGGAGGCTGCTCTCCTCACTGCCACCAGGAAGCAGAAAGAGAGAGAGAGAGGAGGCCTAAGCCACAATGTGTCTTTGACCTGTAGAGATGTGTCTCCAGTGACCTTACTTCCTCCAATGAGGCCACATCTCCATTTATAACTCTAAGCATAGTAATCACACAAATGAATGAGCTTCACTGTGACATTCTTGTGTGCTACTGTCCTCTCTTGCCTCCTTTCCCTGGTCCTCATGCCTTTCCCCAATAGTATTCCCCAACTCCTGAAGGTTCTACTACCTCTCAGTTGGCGCATAGGCTGGGGACCAAGTCTTTAACACAACGACCTCTGGGGGACCTTTGAGGTACAGAATATAGGATGCCATAGTCATTTAATTTCCAGCAAGGCACCAATAGAATTTGCCTTAGACCAAGTTTGCTGGCCAAATTTTCACTGAACCATCAGAAATAAAGCTTTTACTTTAACCAAGTGATCAAGGTTAATATCAGCAATAACAAGACACAGTGATAGTATGAACTCTTTCATACGGTGCACCAAGAGACATCATCCCTGGGCTACTCCTACTGGAATGTATAACCACATGCTAATCGTTACAAATATTAGGTAAACACAAATTGAGGGACACTGTACAAAATTAAGCAAGAGTCCTCAAAATTGTCAAAGCCATGAAAGACAAAGAAAACCAAGGAATCATCATTGAAATAAAAAATAAATGGTAATTGAATGCAATGCGAGATCCTGGATTGAATCCCGGGCCGCAAACTGGTAAAACTGTTGAAATCCAAATAAAGTCTATATTTAATATTATGGTACCCATGTCATTATACTGGTTTTAGTAATTATGTTAGGGTTATGTGAGATGTTAACGTTAGAGGGAGCTGTGAGAAAGGTGTAAAGGAACTCTGTTCTGCATTGCAACCTTTCTGTAATCCAAAATTGCCTAAAATAGAAGTTTTTTAAAGGACATAAAGACATTGCTTAAAACAAATCTTTTTATATTGTTCCACTTTAAACAGGCAAGACTGATGAGTGTCTCCTTGTCAAGTTGATCTGTCTGCTAATAAACGCGATGATTGCCAAGTGGCTTTCTGATTGTTTCATTCTCGGAGTGTTAATAGTCATTGTATAAATAAAATAGAGAATTGTGTCACTTAATCACCAGCTCATTTGGAATCTTCCCTCCCACTCGGGGCTGAAAACACTCTGCAGAAGTTTCCCATCTAGTGCCTCTTCTGCAGTTCTTCCACTGTGGTCTCGGGCCATGCACACCTGATGCTCTTACAAAGAAGTTCTTCGCTCTCTTCTAGGGTTTGGGGAATGGTATTATAGAGAGATTTGCAAATTTGGGGGCAGAATTTGTGAAGTACAGGCAATGAGCCAAGGTTCTTATCTTAATTCTTATATCCTCAGGTTGTGGAATCTTGAGTTAATCGGTGACCACTGCTCCTTTTCTGTAAAATCAAGCCTTTATGAGTGATACTCACCTTTGGCCTTGCACTAGGATCACCCAAGAATATTTGTTTTCTTTTAATGCTAGTGAATGGGATCACTCCTGTAGATCCTGGTAGACAAGTTTTGGGTTACAGCTTAGGCATATAATGCCTTAAAAGTTTTTCACACTGGTGTTGCCAGGTAGCCAGGGTTGAGAACCATGGCGCAACCCTTCTAATGTGTACTAGAAATTTTTATTCAGACAAAAGGAGTCAATTGGAGTGGGCCTGAGTATTCTCTTACACATTAAAGCATTCTGGTCATGGGTAGATAAGTCTACAGTAGGAAGCACTTGTCAGCACTCCCTCAGGATGCTGCTGTGTTATCGTCTTGTGTAATAATTATCTTAGGTAATGATTCACACAAATAACTGCAATATTTAGCTTTTGGAACATGTTTTAAGGAGGATTTTGGAAAAACTGTATGCAGATGCCTCACAGGAGGGGCACTTTGGCCCTGCTCTTGCTTCTTCAGTGTCCTCTGTCTGTGCCTCCCCTTTCTCCTCCAGCTCCACTGCCTACAACTACCCGGAGATGCACATTTACAATAAAGTGTAAATGCCTGCATTGGTGACATGTATGTACTGGAGGGGGCTGAGGGGAAAAGAGAAAGAAAATTGCACTGTTTAAAACTAGCATTAAAAGATAGGGTAGCAGATCCCAATGCTGATGAGAAGGGAGATCTGGAGGGGAGGGGAGGCCAGGTAATAGGGATGGGGTCTTCTGGGTTGCAGAAAGTTTTAAGCCCTATGGGACCAGTTTTCTTCTGATCCAACCCAGTTCTTGTCAGAAAGTGTGTTAGCCCAGCAGTGCCAGAATTTTTGAATTTCAAGAAAATAAAGAAATCTATTGTTGACTTATAAACGTTGGAAAACAATTTTTAAAATAAATATATAATACTAAGTAAGCCAAACCAAACACTTAACTGGATCAGACCCTACCAGTTTGCTGTCTCTTCTTTAAAGGTTAAAATTGAAAGAGTAGAATTGCAGGCAAAACTCGTGCTTCAGAGAAGTGTTTTATTTTGTTTGGGATAATATCAAAGCCTTTTGACTGTTGTAAGGCATGCTGGACTCTTGCAATACAAGCTTGTTGGAATAAAGGAGGAAGTCTACCCCTGAAGATGCAGACTTAGAGGCCGCCCCTGCTGGTAGGCAGTGCATGGTACACACAGTTGTGTCCAAGCCAAAGTGTGGCTCAGGCAATTATCTTATCAATGGCAGGGCAGCCCATTGGTGAGTGGGAGCTTGAGAGTCAGAAGTCTGGAGGACAAGAAATAGAATACTTGGCGTCCTTTCATTTTGAGATGTGCCAAGTCATTAGAGCAAGATACCTTCCAGTGGATGAAGACAGGACAGAAAATTCTAGTGTCTCAGATAAAGAAGAACGAGAGAGAGAGAGAGAGAGAGAGAGAGAGAGAGAGAGAGAGAGATCCTACCCCAAAGCAAATGAACTAGGCCTCCAGAAAAGACTCAAGTTCCACCAGGAAAGATCAGATGACCTATCAAATGGACTGCAGCACAGTGGTTGTGCTAACACAGGACAAGTCAAAATTCAATCTTAAAGTTTTACCTATGGCAACAAAGGGCTTGGCTCACCAGAAATCAGATCTCTTGGGAATGGTTCTTAATTCTAGATCCTGCCAGTTGAGAAACTTCAAGTTAATTTTTCCCTGGTCATATCTAACTCTGGGTTGTGTTGTTGTGTGTGTGGAATAGCTTCTGGTGATCAGATGTGGCTCGTTTGTGAGTATGATTGTGGAGAACTGAGAATGAATCGGGCCAACAATGCATATGTCCCAGGATCCTTACAATCACCTACATTGAGCTTGTGTTGCAAACGCTGGGAAACAAACCATAAAATTCATATCCTTCTTCATAAGTCTATCCTAGGTCATCATGAATCTTTGTCTTTGTAAGTTAACATAGCAGAGCTGTATATGTATGTGTCTGACCGGTAATGTGTTTGCTTGGCAGAGGCAAGGCCCTAGGTTAAATCCCCAGAAAAACAATTGACAAAAAGACCTGGTCTCAGGATATCCCAGAGGTAAGCTCTACATAGACTATTCCAGAAACTCAGCAGCTCAATATCCAGTCATCTTTCAGCTGGATTAGTTACACTTTTCAAGAGTGAGAGGAAACAAAAGTAGTCCACCCTCCTTCAAAAAAAGCCTAACATACCAGCCTCAGAAGTGACCCGGCTTTCTTAGTGGCAGTCATCTCTCATTTGCCAAATAAATGCCAACTCCATGTTTACTCCTGCAATGATTGACTGTGCATGAGCCGTGGCAGTAAGAATGAACTGAACTAAAATGAAATGAACTGAACTGCAAATTCTAGCTTCTCTGCTTATTTACTAGATCACTCGGGGAAAGTGACTCAGTTGTGAGCCTCAACCTGCCTGTGTCCTACTGAATTTGACAATGCCCGCTCTAGTTACCAGCTCCACAGGGTTGGTGAGAGAATGGAGTCAAGTCTTATTTAAGCAACTTCAGCCAGCAGTGATCAATGCTGAAAGGCAAACTGTGCAGAAAGGATGTACCCAAATTGCTGGACAGTTTGGAAAAAAAGGAATGAAACTACATTTTTTATTCGGAAATCTTCAACAAGCCATCAGTGTTGATTCTCACCTGGTGGCAGCTTCTAGCGTGCAGACAGGGCTGTGAAAAATATTTTGGTTTTTCCAAAATGGATTGAGTTTTTTGAAATGTTGTACATTTGCCTATATAAATATAAGATGTTAATTCTTTGGTTTCTGTTACACTTAGCTTTCTTGTTTGCCTGTGTTAACAAAGGTGCCTATTATAAACAGGAGGGAAAGCCTCACGATGCTGCTTTAAATCTGGTGTTTTTGTTTGTTTGGCAGGCTGTTGGGGTGGTTGTTTAAAGAAACTTTCACACTTAAAACCTTGAACCTGACTCTCCATTCGTGTCTCAATCCATTGAAAGACTTCAAAAGAGGCCTAATAGAAATGTGGAAGTGGAGCAAGCAACCTGAAGGAAGGATCTTCAAGTGAAAGGTTTATTTTATTTTATTTTTTGTAAGAGACTTTTTACAAACTCCATCATGAATGGTGGAAACAGGTTCATTGGCTTGACTGCAGCTGTGATGCACAGAGCGCTCCTTGCTGCTTTGCACGGAGATGTTTATGCATGGCCAGGGAGGTGCTGAAGCATGCATCGCTAACTCACACACCTACAGCTGCCACGAGACCCAAGAAAAAGCAATCAGTGCAAAAGGTTTACATTCGAAGCACACTCCAGAAATCTCAACCCATCATTATAGTGAAAATGCTAGCTTTATTTCTCCATAAAGCATCCATGTTGTTACCTACCTCCATCTTTCCCTAGGCATGAATTTCTCCCTGCATTTAAGCAAGGATTTGGGATGATAGAAAGCACTTTTTAGCTAAATAAATTTGGGTTGTCTCTATCATTTACAACTTGTATGGCTGGGATTGGGCATTTTTCCCTTTCTTCTGTAAAATGGGGATTGCCTCCTAGTGATATTTTGAGGAACATGAAGTTGATAAGTGTGAAGCACTTGAGCATCATAGGAGATGCTCCATAAATAACAGTTAATTTCTCTCTTTTTTCATCTAATTCATCTACTCAAACTTCCATGTCTTTCCTCTGAACGGTACTTGTTTTTTTTATTCTTAAAGGCATATACCTCATAACTGAACTACAGCCTCTCCTCACTTAATTTGTTGCTTTCAAGCACTATGATATATACTTTATGTAGAAATGTGTATAATTTACAATAATTCCAAGATAATTCAATGGTATTTTTTATGTATTTGGTTGTTATAGGATCTCACTATGCAGCTTGGACTCATGGTGATCCTCCTGCTTTCAGCCTCCCCAGTGCTGTAATTGCAAGCATAGGCCAGTATTCCCAGACTCTGGCAGGTTCAGCCCCACTGGGGGGCATGGCTGGTATGGCATGTGGTGCCAGGGATCGAAGCACAGGGATTCCTGCACTTGCCTAAGCTTACCTAAGCAGGTGCTTTAGTCTGCTGAGCTATCTCACTGGCCCAATGGTAAAAATTTTTTACAGAGTCCTTACATCATCATCCATAAGAACAGTGATATGAATAGACATCAAAAATCATAAAACTGAGGTATATTACCTTTAGATACCTTAATACCTCAGCCAATGGAAAAAGTAAGCCCCAAAATACCTAAAATCATGAACCAGCATGTCTTCCTCAGTCTCAACATTTCTGACTTATGAAAGTGTCATTTCCATAGTGTTCCATGTTATTAAGTGTTTCCCTCTTTAGTCAAAGCTGTCTTTCCCTTTTTGGCAAAGCACACACAATGAAACATACCTCTAAAGTATTTTCATAGTGACAGTGACATTATCACAGTAATGAGAAGTTCTGTGATAGCACATCATAGTAATGTTTTATATCGCTTATTGATGACAGTTGGAGAAAACAAACTCAGTACAGAGTGGGGTTGAGGAAGGCGAACAGCCCAAAATCCATGGTCAGAGGTGGTCCAACAGCTATCCACAGAAAGCGCTTGTCTTCATCAGTATACATGGATTGGAAAATTTCATGATCATAGATGAAATTTCCTTTGTACTTTCATGAAAGATACTATTTTAAATTTTGGCAGATGTTTAAAACTGATGATTCTTTCAAACTTCCATACCAGACAATGTCATTTGGAAATCAATTTGTAATTAAAACTAGAAGCATATGGGAAGATGTCCATAGCAGAGCTCCAGATTTTCTCCACATTGGAATGACTTAGATCTTGATTTCTTGCATAGCCTGTTGACCATTTTGACTGAAGGAGCACCTCCCCGATGGCAAATACTAGTTGTCTCCATGCAGAAAAGATGTGCCTGTGTACAAGAGTAACAAAAAAAAAGCTTAATGGGTTTCAGGAAAATACATTAAAATAAATGGGTAGAAAATTTTATAATTTTCATATTAACATTTTTATCCCTTAATTGCTTTTGTTCTTTCTTATTTTTCCATGTGGTTTTATGTAGAAAGGATCAGAGTGTAAAACATGAAATGAAGACAGTAAAACCATTTGGCATCATTTGTACCAACACCTGGTTGTTTTAAATCAATTATACCACTCCACCTCCAGTGCCAAACCATGGTCTGGGCCACCATCCCCCTCCCTAGAATTAGGGCAACAACTCCCGCTTTGGTCCCCTGATGGCTTTCTTAGGTTTCTAGTCCATTCCCAACAAAGAAGCACAAACAAAAGGTCGTTAACTCCACCACATTACTGTCCTCTTTCATTTATCCAGCCCTGATTGTGATTTCTCAATACCTTTCTGTGTAGTAAGAATAAAACCCCAACTTGTTATTCAGACTTTTAGGGCCATCTGTGTGTTCCCTGTCTCCCTCCAATCTTGCCTTCTCTTCTCCTCAGCCACAGGCATTCTGCCTCACTGGCCTTCTTTCATTTGGTCCCTGAGTATACAATCCCTTTCCTATTGCAAGACTATGCACAGCACCTACTTTCTGCTCTTCCTCCAGCAATGTCTCCCTCTCCTACCTGCTTGTCTTCTCCCAGAAGCCTCTTCTCACTCATTTTGGTAAAATATCACCCCTTGATAAGCAGATCTTGACCACCCAATGGCTAATCCCCTCCCCTGCCTCATTCCTTTTCTTGGTTATCTTCATTGCCCTTAACAATTTGAAGTTTCACTATTGGCTTTCACACATGGAGGCCAATGTTGAGACTCTTCTGTCTCTAGACATAAGAGTCCATCTTGGCTCTTATCTCTCTGTATCTAGCAGAGAGCCTAGCTAGATTCAAAGTAATCTAAACTTTTAGAGCTAAGCTTTTGGAGATCTAAACTTTTCTAAACTCAATCACTTATCACACTGTCAACACTGTAATTGAACCTGAATACTGAGATTTTAGTCTACAAAAAGAAATTTACAGAGGTCCAAGTCTGGGCTGCTTCAGGCCCATTGGGGCTTAGCCCCTTGGCCCCCACCCAATTTGACCCCCAGAGAACCATCAGTGGAAGCAGTTCTGACCCTTACCTTGAGGAGCCAGGGCGAGGGCCAAAGTTGAAGGAGGCAAGTGGGACTCTCAAGGCTATGCTGGGGCTCATCCCTCTCCCTACAAATGGCAGGAGCAAGAGCAAAAGCCAGAGCTTATGCAGGAAGAGCCTCTGTCTGCTTCCCACAGCTCTGGAATCTTGGACTCTAAGTCTGAGGTCCCAGGCCCTCAGGAATACTTCAAGGATACAAGTACTGAGGTCCTGATGCCCCACCTCTGGAAAGCTTTACACACCACCACCAGCTGGAAGAGTTACTGGCCAGCTCCATGGAGCCCTGGATGGAGAACTTGAGTCTGTCTGAGGGGGTGGCTGGCTCAGAGCTGAGTCAGGATGACAGTGTGGTGGACCCAAGTGCAGATTCACAGGTGTCATCATGTCCCTGCAACCAGTGAAGTTCCCCTGATGGAGGACTCCAGGGGACAGCAGAAGGACCCCTCAAGCAGTCCAGAGGCCCTTCTCCCCTGAATGCCATTCCCAGTGAGAGTCCACCCAGCTCTGAACCCTGGGAACCTCCTGGCAGACTAGGAGATGAGCACTTGACCCCCATGATGGAGATAGAAAGGCACGGCCCCAGGAGCAGTCTCTGACCCCGGCCTCATAGGCTCCGAATAATCACAGTGCACAGTGGGCCGGACCCAGATCCTCTCAGGCTGTCCCATCAACCAGGTCCTCCAGTCCAGTTTGGCACAAGTGATGAGGACTTAGACCTGCTTCTGGCATAGAAGACTGTTTAAAACAGAGAAGCAACTGTCAGCACAATGCCCAGAGCCTACCTCCTCAGGCCAGCACAAGTACCTGGAGGTTTAAGTAGCTCTGGGCCTCCCACTGCTAAGGTCTCGGGGAGCTGTGGACTCACAGTTGTACCCCAAGAGTGGAAGCTTTCCCCTGGCACACCTTCACTGCACATTTCAGTTCCAGACCCTTTACCTACCCCCAGGCTCAACACCGCTCTCTGGAGTAGCTCAAGGCCCACTTTCTGGATTTCTCAGCCCTGCCAACCACAGAGCTGGGGACATTACCAGCCCGAGTTCTCTGCCCTCCACTTCTTATACTCTCTAGCACTCTGCCCTGGCCCTTTGTGGGACCCATGCCTGCATCAAGTAGGCCAGGATCTGCTGTCCCTTTAGACTTTGACCCTCCTTTTCTGAAACCCAGTGCACAAAGTGGCTTCCTCCCTCCGGTGGCCCCATTCCCAGTAGACACTGCTGCTCATGGCAGACTCGCAGTTCCCTGTGCTGAATTTAGGCTCCTGGTACCCAGCACCAGCTCCTGCCACACACTCCTTCTCTTCTGCAGCCGCCCAGCCTAGCTCTGTAGCTCTGGTGCTGTCTTCACCTGCCCACCCCACTGGCAGCCCCATGCACAGCGGAGCTAACCTTGGGGCGCTGGGGGCATCTCGTACTGCCCCAGCTGGAAGGTCCTTCTCCAGTCTCAGTTCCAGTCTCATGGCCCTGCCTTCCACCTACAACAGGGTACTCTTCAGGGCTCCCAACTTGGCACCCTCCCTGGATGCCAAAGCCTTGGAGTACACAGGGCCACCTTGAGAGGAGCCTTCCAGAAGTACAGAGGGGACAAAGAGCCTAGATTGCCCTTCCCCTGATGAGGGAGTTCCCATTGTCCTCCACCTCCTGGGACTTATATTAGATTATAAATCCATAAGGGAGAAGAGGGTGGATGTAGAGGGTTGTGGGACTGGTACCTCACCTCTCCTCCTCCCTCTTCTTTGTTCCCTTATCCCTGGGACCATTTGTTAAAAAAGCCCCATAGCCTTTTAAAAAATTTTTTTTCATAAAAAGAAAAACAATTCCATATTAATATCACTTGTCTCAAAAGAAAAACAACACCACTGTGCCTTAGGCTCACTATCAGTGGCCTAACCATAATAGAGATCCAAGCTGAGGAAGTGAATAAGTAAATAAATCGATGATCTTTCCCTTTCCCAAGTCACCGTTGCCAAGCTGACCTGAGAGTTAAAGATGCAGTGGCTACATTTTCAGTACCCTTAGTACTCGTATAGTTCTTGATCTTGGAGTGTGGCTAAGCCATACTTCTGATGCTCAGTGGCTGGACCTGCTTTCCTGTGGAATGGTGTGAGGACACCATGCAAATGGGATCAGTCTTTGCCATCTATGTCCACCTATATAGGTCAGGGATGTAGGCACTTGTGGTCCCAGTCTTAGTGTCATCCTGGACTGATGGGAGAGTATGAGGACAGGCAAATCCAGACAGAGGTGGCTTAGGCTAGGTTTTGAGCCACAGTGCCCCATCACTGTGTGTTCAGACACTCAAAGTTTTCCTTACTCGAAGGATATTTGTGAACTACAGCACCCAACGCTCCTGCTCTCTCATACCTGGGGACATGTAACTGGGTAGTATTCCATCAGTGCTTTCTCCTTAGTGGCTAGAGGCTGAGATCTTCCATAAGAAGTTAATTTTATGAAGCATATGTCACTCCATAATTTCTCTCTAGGTTTGAGGAGGTGACACTTACTTAAATTCTAAAGAAGAACAGACTAAGTGAAGACTTACTTTGGTAATAGACAAAAGTATCAGCAAATGTGTGGCGAGGGAGAGCCTGCGGATGTGGGGGTTGCCATTCCTCTTTACGGCGTACTGAAACTTCCTTACTTGGGGGGTAGGCTTCAGTAGATAAGCTCCCCCGGGGAAGATGACCTGTAAGGTTGGAGGCCCAGAGGATCTGCGGAGGACCCTATGCCAGAAACTGGTATTCTGAGTTATAACCCAGATGTTAGGTGAGAAATATAGCTCAGGAGAAACTTATACTCAAGTTTCCTAGGCTCTTATGTTTTTGCAGGGTTTTGATCATTTATTTAACAAGCTCTTTTTTTTAAACTTCACTCCCAGCTCTACCTTTGTTTGTTCAACCTTTTGTCTATTGACTTTAAATTAAAAATAAACTTTAAAAAGCACCACACAATAGAAGTTCCCTGGCTAAGCGATCACGCAGCACCTCTCCTAAAGAATGAAACAATTAAAATCCAATCATGACTCGCTAACGTTTTGTACTGTGATGCTAGACTTCCCGCTCCTTTGACCCTTCTCCTTCCGGCATCCTGTTCTGGGACAGAAATGACACCACAAAGGTTTCCTGCGCCTGTCCTCTCCACTTCCGACCCCTCACTACATCCTCTCTCTGTCTATTTGGAGAGCAATGATTTGGTTCCTCTGGAATTTCTCCGGGTTCGTATATTCAGTGACACTCGTTGCTAATTTGGGAAGCCAAAAATGCTGGCCAAAGCCGTGCTGAACTCCTGTCAGCCCTGAGCCTCTCACTCCGCTGGCTTCCTGGTAGGGTGGGAAACCTGATATTCTCAGCGGGCTGGTCATACTTTGTTTATTGGGTGCCTTCTCAGTGCCCTCTTGCTGACTCCCCTGGGTGTCTGAAACAAATTAAGCCCTTGGACTCTTTCAGAGAGTTTCTCAATACTCACTCATTTTGAAAAGATTTTCTGGAGGCGTCAGAAATCAGTATCTTTGGGGTCCCCTGGATGGTGTCAAAGACACCAGATTTGTGACTTGGAAGCTACCATCTTGCACTTCGCCTGGCAGCCTCCGAGCACTCCTTTTCCTCCCTGAGGATCCTGTGTCTAGCATGAAGGTTGCAGCCCATTGCACAACAGCCCACAGCCAGGCTCACTTCTGTGGTCTGCAGAGCACTTAGCACATTGTTGCCAGTCAGAATGTATTAAATAGGAGCTGCGACCACACTCCCATACAAGAATAATTAAAAGAACATGGGTCCTGCCACTCATGTGGTCCCCTTCTTACCATCATTTAGGCTACCAGTATGCTCAGGAGGCCTGGGCCCGGGCCCATGTGGGGCCTCAGGCTGGGGCATCAGGTGTTGCTTGCTGCTGCAGGTCTGCCTGCTTCAGGAGGCCTTGGTCTCTTACAAGCCCTGTGTTGTCTCCCTGATGGCTAGCTGCCCCCAAGACACCCATTACGGGGACAGGGGGACGCCGACCACTGCCACTGCCGCTCTGGCTCTAGATGGAAAGGTACATGCAGGGTACATATTTTTCTTTGTTCTCAAAATGAAATTCTCTCTCTCTCTCTCTCTCTCTCTCTCTCTCTCTCTCTCTCCATTTTTCTCCTTCTCCTAAGCCTCTCTAATAACTTGCTTCCTTTGAACCACACGGGAACACCATGCTTCACCCCTCAGAAGCCAGGAATTGATTACTGGCCTTCTTTGAGTGTACAAGTCCAGAGCCTACCATGCTAGAGGTGCTAACAAAGGCACTGGCACAGAAAAGGTTCTCTACATGTGGTTTACAGAAGGGAGGCGAATCAATCCATTTCCCATTGTTGGACTAAAACTTCTAAAAGTGCTCATGGTTCTAGAGGTTACAAATCTAAAATCAGGAGAGACCATCTCTTTAGCGTCTGAAGAGGTCCTCCTTGCCTAGGTCAAAACATGGTGGAGAAGTAGAAAATGCACTGTCCACATGCAGAAAGGATCAAGCATATGAGGCAGCTTCATTTTCTAGTAATCTACTGTCAGGAGACCCAGCACCAGCCTCCTCCAGGGAGGCGCCCCTTACTGAGCTGTGAGCTTCACCTTTTAAATTCCCCTCACCTCTCAGTCTTGCTGCACTGTGGCCCAAGTTTCCACAACCAAACCGTAGAGCAGAAGTTAAGAAGAAGGAAAAATGGGTATGGGCAGAATAAAAAAAAAGAAGGGAAAATATTTTCTGACATTCTTTTTTGGCATGGGAATCAAACTCACAGCCTTGTGCTTGTCAGACAGCCGCTGTGCCACTGAGCTACATCCCCAGCCTTTTTCTGACATTCTAAAACCCAGAGATTCCTTGGGTCATTCCAAGAGCTTCAAAGTGACTTCAACATAAGAAGCCAAACATTTTACCCCCTACCTTCTCCCTGTATCCCTGCTGCCAGGCAAAGGTACAGAGAGCCCAGGGAGAAGAACACACCTGCAGCAGCAATTGCAGGGCTAGTGGTCGCTGGGCGCCTTGCAAGTCACTTCATAAAGCTTGTACCTGCATGGACTCACTAGATTAAAGACACTGCTATTGCTGTGATGGTACATTTGCCACATTTTCTATAGAAAATTAGCCAGAAAATAGAGATCAGGGCTCAGAGATTCAAGCCTCTCTAAAGTTGTGTGAACCCTCTTGCTGGTTCTGGGTCCTCTCTGGCTTTGCAGCAGCAGAATGTGAAAAATATGGGCTCAGTGTGCCCCCCATTCCCCACCCCTTGCTGCTGTCCTGACTCCGACACTTGATTCTTCGACAGTCATGTCTCCTGGCAACCTACTGAGACCTGGACCACCTGGTACCCAGGGTCCCCCTCTCCCTCATCCTGGCAGTCTCTTAAACAACAGCCATGTTTCTTCTCACCATTGCCACCTTCCTCATCTCCCGGTGGGGATGACAACGGTTCAGTCTCTTTCAGCTGGATGCCATCAAGGCTTTTCTGAGTCGCTGCTATGGAGACAAAGCACAGGTACCGCTTCCATTTGCCATCGCTTGCTATTAAAAGACAGGCACGGAATGTGAGCCCAAGATGTTCAGTGAGTCAACCTGGAACTTACCCCTTTTTAAAAATTCTAATAGAGGGTAATTCATGCAAGTTTGTTGGCAAGCCATCTGCCTCAGGGACTGAGCACAGGTTAGATAATTAAACTCAACCTGTTCTTGCGTGGCTGTCTGACTTACCATTTACCTCGCCTCAGACTCCTCGCCTCCAAAAACCTACTCTCCAAACTGGTTAACTCATTGTTCCCCCAAAACACCTGTCTCGCCTTCTTATTTTTACTCAAGCCATTCCATCCACCTGGAATGCCCTCCCTCTCCTCTCCCTTTCCAAATCCTTCTCATTTGCCTCACAATATGTTCCCCAGTTACCTTGCTCACAGCAATCACCTCTCTCTCTCTCTCTCTCTTTCTCTCTCTCTCTCTCTCTCTCTCTCTCATGAATTCCAATAGTAATGAATTCTAGACAATTCAGCTGGTAATTAATCATATGCTGCTTTATGATACTTTTTCTATTGTTACCTTGAACTGTTATTTAAGTTCTTGAATTTTAACAAAACTGTTTCCATATGTGTGTCTTGTTTCCTTAATCAGAATATAAGATCTTCAAAGGTAAAAGATGTATGATGTCATT
>NDGN011211485.1:0-18669 GCA_002564285.1 Tympanoctomys barrerae
GGGGGGGGGGGTACTACGGAGTGATGGGGGCGTCCCAAGAGGGTGAAAGCGGGTGTCACCCATGCTGCGCCTGGGCTGGGACCAGTAGGTTAAGCCAGCACAGGGTAGCAGGAAGCTCTCCCACACACTCACCGGGCCTGGGTTAGGACTGGATCTGGGGGTTCCCGGAATACAGCAGAAATTCCTACTGGGTAGGCTGGGTAGGGGAGGTGCTGCAGAGTGGGAGGGGAGGGCATCCCAAGGGGGTGGAAGAGGGTCTCACCCACCTTGCGCCTGGGCTGGAACCAGTAGGTCTCACCAGTTAAAGAGAATTTTTTTAAAGTAAAAAAGTAAAATATTGGGAACAATAGAGAATTTTACTAAATAAAATAATAGGAATTCAACAATGGTTATATTTCATATTGTTGTCTTTAATTTAGTTGTTCAGATTACCAAACATAAGCTTGCAAAATTGGCCCAAAAAAATGTATAAAAAACTAGAAGGATATAAGTGCCTGATTGGCAAGTGCAAGGTCTGTGTTTGATCCCCAGTACCACAAAAAATAAAATAAAATAAGAAAAGAAGAGAGGAAAAAATTGAAGCATTAACTGCTCCTTTCAATAGACCAGCAGAAATCAGCAATACAGTTATCCAAGCTGTCTTGCATATATACCTGTATTTTGAATTTTCACTTCCTTCTTTCTTGTCTCTTTTCCCTCATCTGAGTTGATTGATGAAGAACTTTGAACTGCTTCTTTCCCTTTCATAATACCTATTGTATCTTTCAAATTTTATTTACTCTTTTGGGTTCTTACACTAGTGAGGCAATATGATGTTTATACATGCAAGTCTGATTTACTTCACTTATGAGTATGGTCTCTAGTTGCATCTAGGTACCTATAAAAGTCCCCAGTTTATCTTTTTTTATAGGTGAGTAATACTCCATTGTATAAAAATACCACATTTTTTTAATCTATTCCTCAGTTATGGTTCTGTTTTAAATGTCTAGGTGAATATATATATATATATATATATATATATATATATATGCATGTGAATTATATTCCCTGAGCTCTTATATATTTATAACAGTCTGTCATCTCTATACTTAAAGATACATTTAGCAAGAAGTAATTCTTTTGCTCACATTTTTTCAATACCTTAAAGCAGTGCTCATCAATAACTTTCTGGCATGAAATGCTTGTGACAAAATATCTGATGCTAATCCAATTATCTTCAGATTAGAGCTACCAACAGAAGTTTCTGTGGACATATAAATATTCTACATCTGTGCTCCTACCACATGTGGCAGGAACTGAATTTTTAATTTTAATTTAATGGTCACATGTGGCTATTGGACTACTGTCTTGATCTGTTTGTCCTGGATTCCTCAAGAAATTTTTTCTTTAAAATCCAGTGATCCTTTGACAAGTCTCACTGTTGGCCTGCTGAGTCACTGTCATTTGTTTTAAGTCTTTTAATTTAGGAATATATATATATATATGTATACATGTATATATATAGTCCTCTGTATTGTTCCCACTCTCTCAAATTCATTTTAAAAACATTTTTTTTTATTTTAAGAGCTACAAAGATAAAGTTACAAGTATTCAGAAGTTAACCTGAATTAGATCCTAGGGCCTGGGTAGTAACTCAGTGGCAAAGCACACCACGAGGCGCTTGGGGTCCTGGCAGGCCAGAAAGATAATAAACACATAAATAAGAAAACCCCACTAGTCCCAGATGGAACAATTTAGGCCAGAAGTTGCCTACCACTGTAAATCATAATGTGGAGAAGTCTCCCAAGCTAGAGGGCACACACACGTACGCTGGGCAGCCAAGCTAGGTCAGTACCAATAGGCGACACAGGCGGTGTGCCCGCCAGACACCCCACCATGTTGAAGCTTGGTGCCAATGGTTTTCAGGGAAGTGACCAGGTTCTGAGGACTCTTAATGCCACCACTCCACTGAGGAGACTATAATCTAAGACATTATAGGAGGGTACAGAAATAGGCAGGTGAAGGGAACAGGTGGCACCGCCCTGGAGGTGGCCTCTGGCCTAGCCCTTTGCCTTTGGCCGGCTCTCTTTCTGAATCCCGGCTGCCACACAGCCAGCCATGTTGCGCCACCACACTTCTCTGCTACTCCTGACTCACTTCAGGATCGCAGCCAGGGAACCAGCCGACCATGTGCTGAAACCTTGAGCCAAAATAAATCTTCCCTCCTTGAAGTGATGGTCTCAGGCACTTTGTCAGGGTGAAGGGAATCTGCCTAGCACACAAGAGTTCTTCCACGTTTCCTGTGGGCTTCTGTGAAGGCTGGTGTGGCTTGTGTCTGGATGTGCCCCCAAAGCCTCAGTAGTCAGAGGGGCTTTTTCAGATGTGGCTGGATCTAGAATGTGTGATTGATTCATGGCGTAAGGCGAGGGATTAAGAGTGCTAGGATTAACGGTGGGTGATTACTTGATTAGTCTACTGACTGGCTTAGCACTGCCCTAATCCCAATAGCCTGGATACAACCCAGGAAGGGTTTCTCCTCTGCCTGGCTTGTCTGCCATCCCACCTGCCTTGGAGCCAGCCAACTACAGTCTGAAATCTCTACAAATGGTGACCCAAATAAACCTTGCCTCCCTTAAACATGGCCATCAGGTATTTTGTCTCAGGAATGAGAAAAGTAACTAAAACAGAGGTGATGCAGAAAGTAGAAAAACTGGTCCCATCATGGACATCGAGGGTCTGTGGGAGGAAAAACCTTGGCAAGGGTATAACTTCTATTCAGCCATCACTTATTAAAGGAGAAAAAGGTCATCACGAATAGGTATTGCTCTTTAAGCAACTTTTCATTTCAAATATACAGAATATGGTATATAGTGCTACATAAATGCTTATTAAATTGAACTGAACTATAAGGACAGAACCATAAATTTACTTTTATTAAATGTGGCTTTCCATGACTGCCTGCTGAGGTCTTGTTGAGTCTACACTCACCCTACTGTCCATTGCATGTTCTTAGTTCCAGCCTGTCTTGACACACACAAAGCTCCGAATGCACACATTCTAACCCCATCCCATTCATGGAGGCGAGGGACAAGGACAAAGTAGAGGCTGGCCTCGAGGGACCTGGAGCCTGGATGCCCTGGGGATAACCTCAGCATTGTCCCAAACCACCAGTCAGCCTGCCTGAGTGCAGCTATGATTCGGCTATGTCTCCACCCAATTATCAGAGGACAATAATCTGTCAGCACATACTGAGTGCTCTAGGGGGCTAGGCACTGCCCAGGAGCTTTTGGGAGCTGGATTACCCCATCGTCCAGATAGCTCTCTGACTTGGAAAAAGTTTCCTCTTCAGGGACAAGACAGGATTGGCAGATTGATCCCCTTGAATGGACAACTTCCTATGGTCATTATAAAGGCAAATAAGCTCACGCAGTGCCATGCTCAAAGGGCTCTCAGAGGAGTTGAACACCAGTGTGTCACACATACCCGTACTCTTACTCTTTAGGCTGGCAAATGGAGGCTCATACGCATTAAGCAACTTCTCAAGGATGCCTGCCTGCCACACCCTGGTATTTTTTCCTCCGTCTTGTCCATAACGAGACCGTGAGTACTTCAGCACGTGTCCCTCTGAAACTGCAGCGCGCACTGTCTTCTGTGTCCCCTCGCACACCTGTATCTGAAGACTGGCCTGAGAAAGGCAAGCTGATGGAAGCAATTGAAAGGGAACTCCAGGGCTACGACACACACCTTGTGATCCCAGCTGGTCAGGACACCAAGGCATGAGGAACACAAGTTGCAGAACTAGCCTGGGAAACCTAGCAAGACCCTGTCTCAAAATAAAAAAAGGCTGGAGGCAGGCAGGGGTAGAGCGCTCACCCAGCGTGCATGAGGCACTGGGTTCTGATGCCTGCAATGCAGAAAAGGAAGGGGAGGCCGTGTTAGAGAACCTTCCTTCTCGGGCTTTCCTCTTCATCAAGGTTGTGAGAGAGTGTCAGAGCTTCCAGAACAGAGACAGGACCACAATCAAGGAGGGAGTGAGTAGAACAAATGCGTGGATGAAGGAGTGAGTGCACAATGAGTTTGGACCCTGCAAAGTTGTCCATGGTGACATTGCCATGGGCTGGCACCACGACAGCCTCTGAGACCGCAGACATCCCTGGGAATTTTCTCCTTAGTTCTTCAGGAAATTGGACAGCCGTGTGACGCATGAGGATGTTTCCAATGTCCAAAGTATAACCAAGTACAAAATGTTAAAAAAAAAAAAATCCAAGCAATAACTATCTCTGTTGTGCAAACATTCCAGGAAGGAAGATGACACTCCCAGTGCGGTTGGTGAAGAAGCCCAGGACCCTACCCGCTGGGCTGCTCACTGAGCTGTCCCCTTGCCCAGCAGCTGAGAAGTCCTGTGATGATGTGACACACTGACACTCTTCGGGGAAGACTCAGGTCCCACACTCGCTTAGAACCACGAATGATGAACATTTTCAATGGTGAATCCAACCGGCCAAACTGAAAGAAAGTATTCACCTGCTGACTGCTGGGAAAATCCAAAACCACCAGGCTCCTTCATCGGCCCTGTCTCAATCAGATGTTTTCATTTTGCCCCACATCAGGGATGGAAACCCAAAGACAAGTGGTAATTGTCTTCTGTGCCAGGTGACTTGGGCCCCAAGGGGAGTCTAGCGCTCCTGCCAAGCTGTCCCCATGCTGACCCTGCTCTGTTGTTCTAGCAGACCCCCTGCCCGGGAGTGCCCCAAAGCACCCGTGGCATCTCTCCTCCAGTCTGCCTTATCATATCTTCTTTATTTTTGTGAATGTTTACAAATATACAGCCTTCTCCTGGAAATCTTTCTTGACTTTTCTGGCCAATTCAGATGTCCCTGACACCTAGAGTTTGTCTCCATCAAAGCTGTGTAGAGCCGCGGTCTGGGCAATCGATTTGACAGTCAGACATATCTGAGTCAAACCTCAGCTCCACTGTTGACTTGAGTTTGGGCAGGTTGTCATGCCTGTAATTACGATGGGGTTTGTAAGTGCACCACGCTCCAGAGAGTTCCGCGACAAGTACGTGAGGTAAGGTATGTGGGGCACTTGTGCACGACTTGGCATAAGAGACACACTGAACAAATGGCTGTGTGCACTTACAAATTACTATTTTTATTTTTTATTTTTTATGTATTTGGTACACGATCTCACTACGCAGCTCGGACTCATAGTGATCCTCCTGTTTTCAGCCTCCTCAGTGCTGGGCATGCGCCACCACTCCAGGTTTTGGTGGCCGACTCAGATTCCTGGTGGCAGGGCCAGCAGGGCATGTGGTGTTGGAGATCGAACCCGGGTCGCTGCACTTGCCTACGCAGGCGCTCAGTCCACTGAGCTATCTCGCCAGCCCTATAAATTATGATTTTAACACAGATGACTGACAAGTGCAGGCCCATTTGTCTCCCCCATACCCCACTGACTCAATTTTATTCCCAAATCCTTTCAGAGGCTGAGAACAGAGAAAGGATTGATATTTCTGGACAATATATCTTCCATCAAAGCCATGAATCAAGAGATTGTAGGAGCCTGGGTGTGGCTCCATGGTAGAGCATTTACCTGTATGTGCAGGAAGACTCTGACTCCACCCCCAAGACAACCACACACACACACACACACACACACACACACACACACAATGGTAAAAGAGATAAAATTAAAGTCTAACCAAGGGAATTCCAGAAGTAACTACCAGATGCTTCGCCCCTGCCCACCATAGCTCCAAAGCTGGACTCCAAGCCCCATGGCAGAGTCTCTCCCTGTCCCCTGTCCCTGTCTCTATTCCTAGACCAGTCACAGCATGAAGAGATAGTTTATGAGCAACCCAAGTCCTGCTATTCCTCAACATGACACTCAATTTTACCTCCCAGAACCAGGGAATTAAATATCTTTATACCCATTTTACAGATGAGAAAACTGAGACTCATGGAGATTGAGTAGCTGCACGGCGTCCCTACTTAGTAAGTGGAAGAACCTGGGTGCTACACCAATGTGCCTGAAGGCCAAGTCCAAGTGCCCCTTCCACTTGGGCTGTACTAGGAGGCACTTGCTGTGGTATGGCAGAGAGCAACGCAGCCTCCTGTCCCCAAGACCATAGTGCAGCAGGGAAAGGTTAGGGGCTCACCTGGAACAGTTTGTACCATGCAGAGGCAAGTGTGCGTACTGGGTGCAAACAACAGACGCTCCACTCTGGGTACAGCCTGAGGGTGCTCAGACCTCGACAGGAAGATGGGAGAACAAGCTCAGGAAAAGGACACGAGCCAACGGGCTCCCTGAAGGAAACGCACAGCCTGGGACCCTCTAGGTGAGGCCCACCGCAGTGGCTGACACCGGGACTGCCGCTGGCACCGGTGGGCACTGTGTGGGAAACGCGGCTGAACTCTATGTCATGCCTCCCACATGAGTATCTCCCAGGCAGGCGTGTCCCTTACCCGTGTGTCCTGAAATGGTAGGGCCATCAGCCCCCTTCAGCTTGGAAGTGTGTGGCTTGCCTCCTGTCAGTCCTTACACAATAGGGCTCTATTTTTCAAGTAAGGCCCCACAAATGACAGATACCTACTTTGGTGATTACGAATTTGAAAACGTGGAGAAAATGGCATGAGACCCAGACGTTTGAGAGAGGAACCCAGAGTGAGGTGAGGGCTGGAGGCGTTCAGGAGGTCTTCATTGAAAGCGGTGCCTCCTGCCTCGGGCCTCTAAGCACACACTCGAGGCTGCTCCATCCGTGACCTTTCTCTGGCCTGGGCGAGCACCTTGCCAAGCCTTCTCCAAGGCTGTAACTCTACCAGTGTCCACATCCCTGTTCTCCTGGCCTCCATGTGGGATTCTAGCTTCCCCAGAGATGCTGGGAAAGCTGGCCAGCTTCACTGGAGCCACGTTACAATGAGGAAGCTGCAGCTTGGGGAGGGACGGGCCTTGCTGGAGGAGGCCGCGTGCGTCTGCAGGACTGTCCAACCGTGCGGCACGCTCCTGGTCCTAGGCCCTGGGCCTCCTGCAGGGACCGAGGAGTCAGGACACTGCTTTCCACTCCTGCTCCCTGCTTCTCCCAGGAATGCTCTTCCTCTGTAGGCCAGGCCTCTGAGACAGTGAGGCCGTGCATGATTACCTCTCTCCAGCAATGGAGAAGCCCAAGGCCAAGGTCACCCTGCTGTCAAGGACCTGAGTGTTCATAGGCCCGGTGCCAGCTCGCTGCCCTCACCCAGCAGGCATTGGTCCACACCCAGTGGCCCTGATACAGGAGGATGCGGTGGAGCAATCAGGGGAATGGATCCCATGAGGTCTTGCCCATCCACACAAGGTAAGTCCACACCTGGCCACCCTTGAAATACTGTGGCCAGAAGTGCAGAAGGAACACGTCTGGGAGAACAATGGGTGTTGCTTACTCTGGCACTGCTGCTGGAAAGCTTGGGAAGCTGTTTGTTTTGGCTCAGGGTTGGCTCTTACTGGGATGCATGACACAGTTACTCAAAAGGCTGCTCCAACTTGGTCCCTGGGCTCTGCTCGGCAGCTGGGGCCTGCACCATCCCACCGACCCCTGCACTTCTGGGAGTGACCAGTGCTAAGCTGAGGCCTGGCACCACCCTCCTGAGACACTCCAGGCTTGGTCCTCCCACCCTCCTATATCCTGGGTATACGCACTACTGAGAACTTTCTAGACAGGGCGGTGTCCCTGCTGTAGTTGCTGGATTCTCTGTCTAACACACATGCAAGGACAGGCCACCTCCTGCCTCCCACACCACAGCCACCTCGGTGGGTCGGGAAGCACGTGACTTTGGACATCTCCTGCTTCAAGCACCAGTGCATAGTTTTGCAGCCTCTTCAGGGTACCAGTAGCCTCAGCTGCTCACCTGCTTCCTGCTCCAGCCACCTGTCCTTTGGAGGGCTCTGGCTGGGGGTCACATGAAACCCTAAAGGACAACAGGCTGGAGCAGCTACAGGGATTCTCCCCTTCCTCCCCAGGGTGATTCTGTGCAGCTTCTCCCTGGCCTCAAGTCCCATCCTCCCTGTCACTCCCTGAGGTCACAGATCCTTAAAAGGCCCCACACAGAAGCCAGAGCCCCAGATTCTGCTTCTCAGGTACCCCCAGATGAAGAGAATAGGTTTGAAAAGTTCTTGGGCCCCTACTCTGTGACCCGTGCAAGGTACTCTTCCTACCAGCCCTGCAATGGCCTGACCTGCTCACATTGGTATGCATCCTGCCTCCTCTAAAGGTCTCCCGTGGTTCCTTCCCTGTGTCCTTCCAGGACCACCTGAAGCAGTATGCATAAGGCAGGGTGCCCCAGCAGGAGTCACCACCCAGAGTCACCACCCAGAGTCACCACCCAGCACCACCGGAAGCCTGGGCTGCCCCTGGCAGCAGAGGGAACCTCACTCACCTGGATACCCAAGCCCCCATCTCCTTCCTTCACAGGCTCCAAGGCCCAGTTCTTGCAGACTTGGCGATACACGCCCAGAACCACAGCCAGGACTCTGGCAGGTGCGCAAGATTAACAAGCTTTGCGTTTCCTGGTTGAGGTCATGCAAGCACAACATGTTCCTTCTCTTCAGAAAAGGGGGAGAAGCCCAAGATCTCAGCCCTCCTGCTTCTCTGACACTCTGACCCTATCCAAACCTCTAACCTCAGTTTCCCTGCTCAAAGGCCTTAAGTCCTTTTGCCTAAAAAAAAAGCAGGCTGCAGCTCAAAGGGTCTTCTCTGTGCAGCAGCCCCACTTTGGCTTGACGAGCTCAGGGACCTACACCCCGTGCGTGGAGCCAGTGTCTAACCAGGGGTAGGGGGCAAATGGCCCCCAGGGACTTTGCTCCCACAGGACTCCCCAAAGCATCCTCACTCATCTCCAGCTGCACCAGAGCTCCGGGAGTGTAAGAGGGCAGCAGAGAAGGCGGGAGGCTGGGACGCTCTGGAGGCGGGCATGCATGGCAGGGGTCATGCTCTGGCACTGCCGCCGGCCCATGGGCTGAGGCTGCAGACAGCCTGACACACCCCTTAGAGCCATTGACCCATAAGGGTCCCTGAGTCAGCTACAAATTCCGCTCAGCCCTCGGGGCAGCTTCCAGCGGCCTCTCACTTCCTGCTCTCCTCCTGGCCGCTTCAAGGCCATGCATCTCCATGAGACTTTGCAGTCAGTGCTGCACAGGTCGTATCCTTGTGCCCACTTCTCAGGCTAGGTCTTTCTAGCAGCATGCCAAGACCCGAGCTTGCCACCTCCACAAATCTCAGGAGACAGGTGCCGAACACACCGCTCCAGCGAGCTGCGCTGGCTCCTTCCTGGGCTTGCCAGGCTTTCAGGAGAACGTGCCCCAAGGCCCTCGCTGGCCACCTTGCCCTCCTGCCACCCACCGTGTCCAGGTCCCCAGAGGCTGTGTCACCCTCTCACCACTGGTCCCAGCACAGTCTGTTCCTGCTCGCTCATCAGGATGTCTTCTTTTCATTGACAGTGATTCCCTCCTCCTCTTTCAAGACTGCAGGCTTAACCTTTCGGAAAACTTCCCAGATGAAGACACCCCAGCCCAGGCCAGCCCTTCTTTGTATCCCTCAGAAATGAAGCTCTGTTTTCTTTACTCATCACTTGTCTGCTCTTCAGATTCCACCCATTGCTGGGTTCTTTGAAGACAACCCTCGTGTCTCCTTCATTGTGGGCTTAGGAAGGTCTCAGAATACAGTAGATCCCAGAATATGTGTAGGGGTTGGATGGGTGGGTGGATGGGTAGGTAGCAACATGTCCTGAATTTCTTTATATCCTGTATGTTCAATAAAATACTCTGAAAATACTACGATCAAATTGAATTGAAAATCCCTCATGGGGGACAAGTTTGCCCTTGGGGCACTGTCTTTATTCAGACCATGAACATCTACTGCCAGCCTTCTGGGAACCCAAAGGAGGCAGAAAATGAAAGGCCAGGGCCTGTCTGCAGAGTCTGGTCCCATCACATATCAGATTAGAACACAGGGGATACTAGCGGGGGATGATAATAGGGTTTAGGAGCAGATATGGCACAGCAAACCCACAGGCAGCCCCTGACCACTGCCCAAGGACCTGGGCATGAGACCCATGTGTCTCCAACACAAGTGCCCCTCTGGGTGCTTCTTGGACTCTAGTGCAGCAACGGAAAAGTCTCCCACCGTGGGCATTGCTGGCGCGGGCACAGCCAGCATCTGCCTCTGTGACCTCCCATCTGACTGGTCATAAATAGTGCTCTGTTAGATAGTACAGCAAGGAGAAATACATTTAGCTTTAGATAGTATGGTCGGTTCTTACCTTATGCCTGTGCACTCATGGGAACAGGATGCCTGTTGCCCTTCTAAAGCTCACAGCCATGTTCCAGCCAGCAAGGCAAGGGCAGGTGAGTGGCCATGAGGTCTCTTCCTGGAAAACCTTTGTCCCTCCCTGGGGACTTCTTCCTAAATGCTGTGCCCAGAGCTGTCATGTGTCTACCCCTAAACAACAGTGCGCAGTGGAGCGACCTTGTCCTAGCACGTGGGGCATAGGAAGGCAAGGAGGGACAGGAGTGGTGGGTGCTGGGCAAGCCACCAACAGCATCGGTCATGGCCAAGGTGACAGCCAGAGTGGGGCAGGGCCTTGCTGGCCCTCTTCAAGGGGCTCCACGCTCCCTCCTGCAGGAGGCTCTGAGCTGCACGTTTAAGGACACCCACAGCCTGCGCTGCTTCCACATTGCAGCATGGTTTCGGGTTGATTTGCTTTAATTTTTTTGGTTCTTCCTTTGGTTTTGAGTCAGGATCTTGCTGTCAGTCCAAACCAGGCTTGAGCTTACTCGGTAGCCCCGCCTGGCCTTAAGTGCTAGGTGCTTCTGTCTTGGCCAACGAGTGCTGGGACCAGGCATATGCCACTGTTCACTGCTCTGGTTCCGATTCTGAAGTCTCTCTTGGGAGCAAGAGTCTCACTGGGGATCACAGAGACTTCAGACCCCTGGGCCATGCAGTCCCCTGCTCCTCTTGGGGACATGGCCTGCTCCACCCTTGCAGAGCCATCCAGGGCCTCTCTAGAGCCCACTGCCCTGGTCCCCCGGACAGGTAGTGTTGGCAGAGCCACTGAGATCTGGCAAAGGTGCCAGGAGGGGAGAGGCCCACTCTGCATGGGGCACTGGGGCTGAGAAAACCTGGGCAGGGGACCTCCTCCTCCCCAGGCTGAGGGGTTCTGCACAGCTGCCCCTCAGATCTCTCAGAGCAGCCTGCCACCAGTGCTCACAACCCCAGGCCTCCCCACACACAGCGACATCCTCAGCACAAAGGCAGCCTTTGGGGTGCAGCCTCTATGCCAGACCTGAGCCTCCCCCCCCCCCAGCATCCCTGCCGTTCCTGACCTGATGGGCTTTCCCTGTCCTCAGAGTCCCGCAGTGACTCCCAGAATTCTCACGTGGCACTGTCACACACAAGTAGTGAGCACTGGGCAAGGGGTGGGGACATCTGCGAGCGTCAGATGAAATTGGTGAAGCTATCTCTCCACCGCAGACTTCTCAGAGCCCTCCCTGTGCACAGGTGTGGCTGCCTGACAGGAGGGCCCCTGGCACCGCATTTCCCAGCCTTACTTGGACACTTCTTCCCGCAGCGCCGGGGCCAAAACTCAGGGCCTAGCACACGCTAGGCAAGTGCCCCAGCCCTCCAAGCCCGCACGCCCAGTCCCAAGTAGTGCGCTCCTTCGTTCATCCATGGATGAAGGGCACGTGCAGCTCCACTTTCTGTCCTTCACTCACTCGACGCGAAGTAGACTCTGCCTGAGGTGCACGCAGGGTTCAAGTTAGGGACACTCTGGGATTTATAGGGATGGGAGGAAAGAGGGTCAGTCTCCTCAGAGGCCTCCTGGGCAGCTGTGGGTCCAGGATGCTCTGCAGAGTGTCCCAGGCTGGGGAAGAGGCCATGTCCCTAGGAGGGATGGCTGGGCCTCTTCTGCCAAGGAAGGAAGCAGAGCCGTGGCCAGGGCACTCTGCTTGCCCAGGGCAATGTCTGGAGAGGCCCAGGCAATCCCCCAGTGGTGGGAGGACCCCCAGGCCTCATCCTGAGCAGGAGGCACTCCCAACATCCTCACCATGTAGCAGCAAGACCAGAGTGGGTAGAGGGAAGGGTGCCAGCCCTGTAGCCAAGTCCCGAGCACCTGCTCCTGCAGCTTGGCCATTCCTTCAGCCTTTGCAGGTGGGCTGGGGCGTAGCTGCACGCTGGCATGGCATGGGAAAGGCTCGGGTTGAGCTCCAAGGGAAAGAAAATGGAACAACTTTCAGGCTTAAGTGAGGTTAATCACGTCAGTGCTCAGTGGAGGGCTTCCTGGAGGAGGGGACACCTGAGCTGAGAGTGGCAGCAGGGCGCGTCGGGGGTGCCTGGCAGCATGGAGAGAGCTACTCGGCCAAGGATCTGGACAGGAGACCAGTCTGGGGGCTGAGCACCCTCGGGAAGGGCTCACAGGGGCTCCTGCCGGGGCTGCTGCAGGAAGTTGGCCAGATCAGCACATTTGACCGCAGGTTGAGAGCACTGCTCGGAGCTTAGGACCCCCGCCAGCCTGACTTTACACACGGGAAAACGGGGCACAGAGTGGCTCATAACCTGTCCCCAGCCACCCAGCAAGCAAGTGGTACTAGGCATGAGGCTTCAGAACCTTTGCACTCTCTACCTCAGGAATACCTCAGTCCTACCCAACCTCAGGCCACACCTTCCCCTGCCAGCCAGGTGGCGATGCCACCAACCCAAAACCTTCAAGACTCCAAGCCCTCAGAGGAAGCTTGACTTCCAGGGACAGCACAGCTGGTGCCAAACCCCGGGGTGGTGGCTGTGGGCCAGGGACATGGTTTGGCCCCAGAACATCACAGAGCAATTTGTGACGCCTTCGAACTACACCTAGAGCAGCTAAGAGAGGCAAGTGAGGGACACGAGGGTGGACCAGTGCCAAGTGACCCTCGGGAGCCAGGAAGGCCCCCTCGGCCTTCACACCCCTGTCTGTGCACCTACCTTCTGCTCAGGCTTTAATGAGGGTGGAGGGCCCGGCACAGCCAGCCTGGCCAGTTCTGTCCACAGCCCCTTCAACGCCCCAAGCCCACATCCTGCTGGTGCCCCAGCCCCTGCTCCTCCTCAGCCTCAGTCATTCTGTGCACCGGGATCTCATGCCCGTGGGTGCTCAGCCCTCCTGGAAGGGGCTCAGCCTGCCCTGAGTGCAGTCAGCTCCAGCTCCGCAGGTCTCTGAGCCGGGCCTGCCTGGGCTCTGGCCTCCCGGGAGGCCCGCCGATGCTCCCTAGGCTTGTGACTTAGCCGCTCATCTCCTTGGCAGCTTTGGCAAACAGGGCCAGAGTGCTTCCATGTGCCGTGGCAGGTGAGCCAGACCCCGAGAGGTCCTCACCGCGGGCCACGGCTCCCTTGCACCTGCGGAAGAAAGTGCCCTGGAAGCTTAGGGCTTTCCAGACCAGCGAATGACGAGGCCAGGCTTGCACGGGGCTTTGGAGGCCTGCTGTATGCAAAACCCCGCCTTCCCACCGCAGCTCCTGTAACCTGCAAGGAAGGGGCTGAGGGTCACAGTGCCCGGGACCTTCCTGGGCTCACAAACCAGCTGCAGGGGGGTTTGAGCCCAGGTGTGAGTGATCTACACCTAGACGCACCAAGAACACGGGAAGGTGAGAGGGGACAGGCCCAAGTGGCTGAAACAAGACACACAACAGGGGAGGTGACAGAGAGAAGAGGTGACTCATCAGGACACATCATGGGTTACAAAACAGAGCAACTCCTGCCAGCCACTCACTCAAAGCATTCTTTGCTCTTCCTTCCCTGCCCCTCCACTCCCTGCTCCCTGATTGCTGAGAACATTCTGTTCTTGCTGAACCTCCCAATGAGCAGGGCAGCTCGCTTCTCTGGCCCTGAGGGCCCTGGCCGACTGGGATCATCGGCTCTGGGATCATCGGCTCACACAGGATCCAGGAGGGCCCGACTAAAGGGCACCCCGAGCCCACAAAGTTCCAGGCTCCCCAGGGCTTTCAGGGCAAGCTCAACCCTGGCCTTGGTCTGCCTCTGTTAGGGGTGCTTCCAGCTCCGCCCATGCGTCTCCTCGAGTCCCCTGGGCACAGCCTGGCCATCCATACTCACTGGCTTCTCCTCACCCCCGCTGCCCACACAACACCCGGGCTTGGGCCCTGGGCCGGCACCATGAGCTTCTCCCAGTGCAGCCCAAATCAGAGGACTGTGTTGCAGCAGCGGCCTAGTGGGCTGGATCTTGCTATGGTGGTGTCCATAAGGGACACCCTTGTTTATACGGAGCCCTGTGAAGTGAAAGGGCTTATGGCTGCAACTTGCCCTGTATCCTGTCTGGAAAAGTTCATTGAGGGATGGCATTTTATGGAATCTGAGTGAATCATACTAAACATTTACTGTGCTGCTTTTGAAGCTTTTGTTAGATTGAAATTATTCATAGGGGTTGGGGTATAGTTCAACAGGTGTGTGTGAAGCTGTGTTCTATCCCAACATGAGAGAGAGAGAAATGTTTGTTTGTTTGTTGTTTTTCTATTTTTTTTGTGGGGCTTTTTGCAGTACTAGAGGCAAAACTCGAAGGCCTCTAGCATGCTGTGTCAGAGAGAGAGAGAGAGAGAGAGAGAGAGAGAGAGAGAGAAATGCAAAGACAAGTCTTAAAAATTGTAGAAAATGCAGTAGGGTGCTGAGTTTTAAAACCATACCACACTCAAGCCTCATGTCCAGAAAGCGCCCCGGCCCTTAAAGCTGGGGTGTGGGCCCCTCCCCATCTCTGCTGCCCTCACACTGTGCTCATGGCCGCTTCCCCATGTAGACATGTCCCGGGACCCCTCCCTCCTGCTCTGTGCCCACGCTGCACATCCACCGGGCCTTGGGGGCTCTAGTGCACCGGAGAAGGAGATGCAGCTGCATCCTGGGCAAGGGGGCCACGTCACACCATCCCTCCCTCCAGGCAACTAGAGAGGAAACATGGCAGGGGCAGTGGGACCAACCAGATGGGCACACAGCCTCCAGGACCTCTTTGTTGGTCTGAGGTAGGAGCTGAGGGGTAAGGGGAACAAGAGAGGTCCAGTATTGTCATTTGTCCCTCCACAAGTGCCTTCCTGTCTGGGCTCTGCTTAAGAGGACAACATTGCAACACAGGAAACAAAGCCCACATCCACGGGGCCCACACCCCAGCCCTCACCAAGGGGTCTGTGATGCTCCCGGCTTGCCATGGCATCATGACCTAGACTAAGTCAGGGGACAGATAGTGAGGGTGGATGGGGCCTGAGAGGGGATGGTGACGCTGTCTGCTCAGTACACTGTCCCAAGCCACACAGGTGTGAAGCAACAGGCTGGAGATGGAGGAAGATCATCCTGGCCAAGAGCAGCAAAGACCTTCAGGAAGGGCATGGGCAGAGGTTGAAGGCCAGGGCTGAACGCCCCAGCCTCTAATCCTGCCCAGGTCTTTCCCAAGATCTAGCCCTCCTGAGGCCACTGAGGGGTAACTGTTGTGACTAGCAGGGAGCACACAAGAGACACCTCACTTCCAGGATCCTGGGAATAGCTCCTTCTCCTCTGGTGGTGCTGAGGATAGGGTTGGGGCCTCATACCTTCTGGACAAGGGCTCCACCACTGAGCTACAAGTGTCCTCTGTCCTCCCAGCCCTGATTGTTAGGAAGTGTGCATGCCAGGAAGCGGGTGAATACCACACACGTATTTCACATCAGCGCGCTATGGTGCAGAACAGAGTTCTCACGCCCTTGAGGAGGCCGCCTGTGCTATTTTATCTAAGGCACTGGGATGAACCTGGGCTCCTGTGCGTGCTAGGCAAACCCTTGTCCCCGAGCCAGCTGCCAGCCTCGCGGTTCCTTTGCTGAGTCCTTAGTAGCTCTCCCGAGGTGTCCAGGGGCTCTGCGGGGGCCTTGAGAACTGAGGACAAGGCCGCACTCTGCCTGCTTTGGAGGCAGTCCTGGGGACCACCTGCCGTGCTGGCCGTGGGCTGCGAGGCTTGCCCTGTCTGGTTTGCAGGAAGGGCAGGTAGTCAGGGGAGGAGCTGAGTACTGTCGCTAGGAAGCAGGTGTGACTGTCCCTAGTGAAAGGCCCCCGAGCCCAGGCGCAGAGTATGCACAGGTAGATCTGCTCCTTAGCTGGCCCAGGTGTCGGCTGCGGGTTTCTTAGGCGGCAGCCGGAGGAGTGCTCTGGGGCCAGGCTCCCTACAGGCCCGCAGGCAGGAGGCCGAGAAGACAGATGGCCCCCCTACTCCCCTCTGTGGGGACCTCCCTGGTTTGTGGCCACTTGGGTAGAACAGCATCACTGAGGAAGGACCACAGGAAGCGGCCATTGCCCGGCATGCTACCTCTCCTTGCTCAGGCGGCAGCCACATAACCCACAAATGAGTGCTGCCAGCTTGAGAAGAGAACCAGAGCGGCACACGTGGGAAGAGGAGGCGGCGGCAGAGGTGCCTGACCCCAGGAACTGTGGACGGCCCTGGTTACACCCCAGGCAGGCCCTTCTCCTGCAGAATGGCTTGTTTCATTCACTGATTCCTCCCTCTTTTGTCAATCTGTCCCATTTGTGCAATCCACCACACATACAAAAGCAAAACAGACGCACAGCACAATGACTCACCACAAAGCAAATACCCATGACGTCACCAGCTGGTCCAGGAATAGTCACTACTGTGTGCCCCTGGAACTGTGACCAGTGCAACCTGTTCTTATGACACTCAGGCACTCGGGGCCTTGCCCTTCCACTGGACGTCCCCTTCACATCCTTAGACACCACCGCTGGAGGCTCGTTCTCCAGGCTTTCCCATGGCTCGGCTGCCTCCTGTCTTGTCCTGTCTGACAACCATCCTTTCCGCGCAGCTGTCGCTCCCTGGGACCAGACGCTCACTGGCGCCTACACGGCGAGTGCTGGCTGCTCTGGAACCAGCCCGCCTTCACTGTGAAGCACTGAGCAAGGCCTGGGCCTGAGGCTCCTGTGCCCGGGACCCTCCGGATGTCCCACTGTGCGCCTCTTTCACCCGCACCCTTCCCATGCCCGTACACCCTTGATTAATATAAAAACTGGCAAACATCGGGGAATTGTTCCTCAGAATTCTCACCCTAGCAAATCCTTTCGCTTGGTGATTATGTAGCCAAGCAAGGATCTGTAGCCAAGCACAGGCCATGTGGGAACTCACCACTTGCAAATGGCACGCAAAGTGAGGTGGCAGTCTCATGGCATTGACCCCTAAGCCACGGGGCTGGCCCGAACTCCCAGTGGATGTCCAGAGAGTTGGAGAATGGGCTGGGGTGGGGAGTAAGTCCAGAGGAAGAGGGTGCCTTCCCTACTCATCTCAGGATACAGGCAGCTGGCGTCCTTTTCAGAATGGATGGGCCACCATCCCACCTGTATCCCTCAGGTACATTGCTTCCTTTCTGTGGGCCTCAGTTTCCCCAGTAGCAGCAACAATCACAATGCCAAGAGAGTTTGGACTGGCTCAGTTTCCATGCCTGCCACACACAGCCTTTTCAGAAGTCTGTGGCCTGTTGCCTCCTGGCCTAGCCCCTGACCACAGCTCTGGGGTTTTTTGTTTGTTTGTTTGTTTGTTTGTTGTTTTTCTATTTTTTTTGTGGGGCTTTTTGCAGTACTCGAGGCAAAACTCGAAGGCCTCTAGCATGCTGTGTCAAGCACGCTGCCACTGGAGCCTCCTGCCCAGCAGCCCTAGCTTGGGGCAGGGTCTCACTAAATTTCTAAGCTACCCAGGGTGACCTCAAACCCTAGAACCTCCTGCCTCAGCCACTCAGGGCTGTACCGCAGACTCTGCAGATGCCTGTTTCCTTCTGTGCTAACCTAGGAGGAGCTGGGATGCAGCTTGCAGCCTGACAGGCTTCCAGGTCCCTTGAACGCAGGCTTCTCTCGGGCTGCCTGCGGGACCTGGTTCTGGCGGCAGTTCTGCCGTCCTGCAGGGGCCGTGCCCTCCCACCCAGCCTCCACGGGCTCTGCGCCAGATGTTCAGGACCGGAAGCGAGGGCTTGCCCTCAGCCCCGCCCCACATGGGCGCTGTGTGCGCAGCCCAGCCCCAGCTCTGTTTTGCATTCAAACACTTGGCCATGGGTTTTGGAAATGTGCAGGCCCTTTTGTCTTTCCAACAACAATGCACCTTTTTTCTTAAAGGTAACAGCGCACACTCAGGTTTGTCAGGCAAGTAGGGTTCACTTGAAGAAGATTCTGGTGAAAGCAGAGGACCACGGTCAGCCCCTCTTCGCTGTCATCTCCTCCAACAGCTCCGGGTGAGAGGCCACCAGGAGCACCTGGCACGGCAGGGGCCCGCTGAGCTGGTGCGCAGAGAGATGATCGCATGCAACAGCGAAGACAGAGTGAAGCTGTGCCAGACCCCAAAGGCGACCCACGTCACACTCTCCCTTCCTCCCTTCTCTCTTTCCTTTCTTGGCTTGCTTGCTCTCTCTTTCTCTTCCTCCTTTTTCTCTTTCTACCTCTGTCCCTCCCTTTTCTCTCACTTTCTTTTTCTCCATTCCACCTTCCTCCTTCCCTCCCTTCTTCCTTCTGTTCCTTTCTTCTCTTTCTTTCCCTATTTTAAACAATGTGATTATATAATTCACACCTTCTTCCCCCTACATCCTCCTCAAGGAAAAGCATTCTCTTTCCTTCCTCCCTTCCTTTCTTCCTCCCTCCCTCCTTCCCTTCCTTCCTTCCTCCCTCCCTTCCTC
>NDGN011211512.1:0-10124 GCA_002564285.1 Tympanoctomys barrerae
TTCTTTCTTTCTTTCTTTCTTTCTTTCTTTCTTTCTTTCTTTTTTCCTTCTTTATTTCTTTCTCCTCAGTCTGCACATTGAGCTACATCTCCTACTCTTTAAAATAAATTTTATTTTTTGAGATAGGATTCTGTTATATTCCCTAGGTTAGACTTTAACTTTCACCCCTCCTGCCTTTGCCTTCCAGAGTACTAAGGTTGTAGTTGTGCACTACCACACCTGGCTTACAAACTTTTGATTCAATATTTGGACATCTTTTTTAGACAAGAGGCTTCATTCATTCAGGCAATGGCAGGGCTACTGGACATACAGGTAGCATTATGTAAACATGACACACTGTCCTCACGTGGATAGATCTGAGAAACTGTTAACACTAAGGGTGCCGTGGTGGAAGTGGATTCCTCAGCTCCCTGTTGTCCCCACCTGTGCCTGGTAAAGAGTCCATCCACCTAACTGAAACTTTCCAGGTTTTTGACCCACAAGATTATGAGCAGCATAACTAGTTCTTTTATAAATAGTAAGTTGGGGGGCTAGTTTTATTACATACCTGTAAATAATAGGGACAAAATCCTAGGGATTGATCGTTACTCTTGAACAAAAGCTCTTTGGAGCCTGAGGGCTTCCCAGAATTATTCATAACTCAGAGGGCAAGTGGGCGGTTCCCAGGCTCTTTAGCATGCTGCTGTTTCGTACATGGCAACTCCACCCCTTAATAACCATAAAAAGTCCTGGAAACAGAGCAGTGGAAAATGGAAACAGCTGATGTGTCTTCAGCACCTTGTGAATGATGACCCTGCCCCTGGGAATTCCCTGCAGGAGCTTTTCTTGTTGTGCCCAAGTGGTAAATTGCCTGGGTGGACCCAGTCTTAAAGCATGGCCAGATGGTTGTAGACCCAAAGGTGCCATGAGTTTTGGGTTCATTGTGGTCGAGTTCACATAAGCTCAGTTAGCTTTATGACTCTTCCCTGTTCTCTTTGGGGAGTGATTTTTTTTTTTTTTTGGTTCTTTTGGGGAGTGATAAAAACTGAATTGCTTATGCAAGCACCAACACATGACTCCCAGGCCAAGGCTTCTTTCTTCTCTTCTCCACCCACAAAAAAATAATTCACATAAAACCTGTTCTCTGGCCAAAGCTTGTTCTTCCTCAGTGGGGGGTGGGGTGGGTGGGTTAGTTTTTATTGACTTTAGAATGAATTCAGATTTCTGTCTCCAGAATTTGGGGCAAGCTGCTCTTGCTCCCTTTGGAAACTTTGCTTAAAGACCAGCATATTTGGAAGCCTTCCTGCCTTTCTCCTTCCGGTACCTGAACCACTGGGCAGAAGCCGACCTGAGGTCCTGGGGAAGGTGGCTGCACTTCTCAGCTCAGCTCGCTGCACTTCCCTGAGTATAGGCAAGTTGGTGGCAGGGGACAGAATGAGCCCTGCGTGGCTTGGCATGCCACCCCCAGAGCTCTTCAGCCTTGTGACGGTCTCCAGGCACAATGAGATATTGTTGAGCCTCACTTTCCTTATCTGTAAAGTGGGGTTTAGAAATAACAAATAAGCAACAAAGCAGGGGGCACATAATAGACCCCCGAGAAACTGCAGCTGTCACAATGAAGTTGTTGCCAGCAGGGAGTTCAGGGAGGCCTGGCTTCTCAGGGCTGGTGAGGGGTGTGTCTGGTGAAGACAGCCTCGCTGAGTTGCTGATGCCAGCAGCTTGCCACACACTTTGCTAAGTGGTATATGAGACAAACTTAAAAAATAATTCACAGGTGAGGGAAGTGAGGAGGTTTCTTGATTCTCCTGCTGCCGCTTAACTGGTTTGTCTCTGCAGAGGGAAAAGGTGAGGGTTTCCTTTCTGTTCTGAAGCAGAGCACTGCAGGGGCTGACTGCTATAAATGTAAGAGTATAATTATTCTTTCCTAAGCCTTGTGTAAAATAGGGCCAATGGCAATTGGTCTAAATTAAGAATAAATTGAAGGTGCAAATCCTAGGCCCTAACTGGGTCAACTTCAAGCCCCTCGTACACTGGCCACATGGTTAGGGGAAGTCTACACCACGCACTCTTCATCTGTAAAGTGGGACTACCACAAGTTGTCCCTTATAACTTGTGGGACACAGGACGGCATGAAGCATGCAGAGTGCTGATGATGGTGTCTGGCGCCTCGTGGGCTCACCCACAGTGGTGTCGTCAGTGGTGAGCCCAAACTTCAGCTGGGGCTTGCAGTGATGAGGAAGAACTGGGGAGAAGGCATGAGCTTCCTGTATGTGCAGGTCACTAGGCCATGAAAACGTGGCATCTGCTGCAGGCTCAGCCTGAAACATTGGGTGACCAGCCACTAGGGGACACCCAAGGTGAGGGAAGCAAGTTGCAAGAACCTAACAGGGCGTGAGGTGGCACTTCCAGGCCAGCTCCACAGATCCCTTCTGTCTAGATGGCTCAGCCTAGGGCGGGGACGGGGTTGCTCTGATGGGGAAGCCCAGGCACTTCTGCACTGGTTTTTCCTCCTTATGAGTTTCATGTCCCAAATGTGCAAAGAGCTCTCCTGAGTGTCTAGAGCCTGCTTGTGCAGCTATTCCTCCTGACATGAGACCCCCAAGCCCCTGAGACAGTGACACTGCTAAAATAGAAGTCATTTATTAAAAACCTTTATTAATGTTTGCAGGAAAATAATGCAGTGTAACAGTGGCTAGGCTGCCTATATCCTTAAGAGAAACATATTATGACTTAGTAAATTCAGTGGTGTGGATTCCTAGATGAGACAGTGTTGTTCTTCCTAAGCAGCCAGTGGAAGCATTGTTTTTCCACATTGTGTTAGTGACATTTCTACTCAGTGCCAGTTTAAATCTCTCTCTCTCTCTCTCTCTCTCTCTCTCTCTCTTTCTCTCTCTCTCTCTCTCTCTTTCTGTGTGTGTGTGTCTGTGTGTGTGTGTGTAAGTATGACTACAGTTCGGGGCTACTGTTTTCTATTTAGTTTTGAGTGTCAGCATTTTACTATTCTCTATCCTGTCCTTACAGAGTAACAGGGCTATTTATTGATACAAAGGAGAGATGTTCAGATCATCTTGTTAAGATGAAAAGATGCAAAGCTCAAAGTGAACACTGTATCTTTATTTGGAGATTCACATCCTTCCTCTGAGGAAGATTCATGAGTGAATTTGTATAAAGCCCAAGAAGAGGGGCTCTTTTTAATGACCATTTTGCTTACATTTTAGATTGTGCAAATGCTCCCATTGATATCTACATGAGTTTGGACAGCTTTGAACAATAAATACTACTTATGTTTCCAATCACACGAAGGGTCCAAATGAAATGGTAGTTATCTGACTTTTGAGAGGTAAAAAATAGCTCATGATAGTGAAAAATATGTAACAAGAGATTAATCATTGAGTACCAATGAGCATAATAAGTAATTTTGTGCCTTTGGGGAAAGCATGGAGAGAATAAATACAAATGACAAATATTTACAATAGACACCATGAATGGGACGTCAGTAGGCAAACGTGGAAAATGCTTGCACATCCAGTCCCGGAGCTGGAGGATAAACGAGCAGCCAACCCTGCCATGAGGGACAGTGTCACTGCTTTAGCTTTTGAGTGACTTAAGGAAAAAGTCAATGTGCTCCGGGGGACTGTGGCAGGAGACGACCATGTTCATGTTTGGTTCCCAAGGCAGAGCCTGGCCTCGCCCACTCCCTTCCAGGATAGATGTGGCTCAGACACACGGACCCTCAGTTCTTTGCAGTCCTAGCTCTTTTCAGGTGCGTCTCCTGATGAGTTGTTGACCACCTCCTCCTAATGATTGTTTTCTCACAAGGGCTGTGGAGGGACTGGGTTGGATTTGGGGAACATAAACACTACCTATGTTTGGGGTGAAGGTATTCCCTAGAGCAAAAATCAGTTAAGAACAGAAAAATTTAGCTTCTGTTTCTAGCCCCAGGTTGCTTGAAGGAGAGCTAAGGAATGTCAAGAGGAGGGAGGATGCGAATGCTTTGGCTCGTTCCTTAGAATTAGGCTCAATAAACTCCAGCTTGGAAGTCAAATTCAACTGGGGGCCTGTTAAATAAGATTTTCCTGGAACAGAGCCAAGCCCTTTCCTTTGTGTGTCTGGGGATGCTTTTGGGGTAGAAAGGCAGAAGCGACGAGTGGCAACAGGATCCACATGGCAAGCCAGAGTGACAACAGTGTTATTTACTATCTGGCTCTTTATAGAAAAGTTTGCTGACTCTTGTTCTAGAAAGAATAAGATGCCTAGGACTTCTGTCCACTCCCAATAATACTGAGTCTATCCAAGCCCTGGCTGTAGTGGAAGCTTTAATTTGAAGCCACAAGGAAGTGCGTGCCTAAGATGCTCACCGTGACTGCAAGAAACCCACTTCTGTAGACTTTCTCCCTAATAAGTCCTGCCTTCCTTGCCATGCATTTTTGCTCCATATCTGTCTTCTGCTTTCCTTTGTCCACTTTGGCTTCCCTCCTTGTTGCTAAATATCTAATTAGGATCTGGGAAGTCTTGTCCCTCAGAGATTTTCAGCATTTATGCTAAAGGTTAGCCTTGCTTGATGGATACTTAGCAGTCCTTTCTCTTTTCCCTTTCTGTCCTTCAGTATGCAGGAGCCAGGTTCCCTTCTCGGCTGTACAGGATCGCCTGTGGGCACAGTGCTCCTCAGGCCTTGGCTAGGGGTCAAGGTGAGGTAGCAACGTCTAAGGGAATCTGTCAAACAGACTCCTTGTGTGTGCATTTTCTTCCAGGCTGGAGGTTTGTCCCAGGTTGATATAAGGCCATGTCAGTACAATGCTGTTTATTTTCTTCTTAAATTGCACTTTAAAAATTCAGTTGCAAAGGATGGGCTGGGGTTGTTTACTCTGCCCCTTTGAGCTGGTTTTAATGACCCAGTTGCTTTGTTTGAAAGTCATTTATTTAGATGACAGATATGTAGATGTCATTGGATAAATAAAAAAGTGAAATCAAGATTTGAAGCAGTGGTTAAAATATAAACACACAGGGGCCAATCCCTCAGACTGTGTTCCCTAGACAGAACAATGGCTCAGAAATTACACATAGAAATTACACTCCCCCCTCCCCCTCCAGCAGCTCTGAGTCGCAAGGTCCCGGGCAGGAAGCTTGGCACTGAGCGCTGCCGTGGCTCCTGCCTGTGGCCCCTGCCTCCTTACCACCCTTGCCCTGCGTTGCTCGTGACACTTTCTGTTCACTCTTGCCCTGGAAACCACATGCCTGTCTTCTACAAAGGCTGCGGGTGGAGCCTACACCCCTCGTGTGGTCCATCCCAGGTAGGCTGCCTGCTCACCTGCCCTTCCCTGCCTCACCTCCCCCATGACAGAGTGCATCATGTGCCCGCCACCCACTGGCTCTGTGGATGGAAAGAAGACGAAGTTACAGGAGGACGTGGGGCTTCCCTTGAGTTTGTGTGAGTGCCTGATCCTCTAGGCACCTCTGAGACCTCGCTGCCTTAGGAGCTGTCTCACCTGCTCATACACCTTCACGAAGTCCACAGTCCCCACAAAATCCTGCATGTGACATCCCCCCTCTTTAATGGTAAATGTTTTGGAATGTCCATAGGTAAGAAAATGGACGTTGTGGAGGAATGGTTTCATGGATGGGCCTTTCGTTTCACCTCCGGATATCAGAATACTCAGATTGTTCGTCTTCCCACTCACTGCTTCCAGAAAGTCCCTGGGCCCCAAGGCCCCCAGCTCTGCGGGCATGGGCAATTGAGGGGCCCTTGCTGCCACGCTCGCCCTTGGCGCCTCGGATGCTCTCCCTGCTGCTGGGCTCTGAGAAGTGGTGGCTGGCCTCCCCGTGCTGGGCCCGGGAGAGTCTGGCTCTGTCCATCTGGAGCTGGTGCTCAGGAGGCACTGTGGGGGGCCTGTGGATGGCTGTGGTGCACAGGCTCAGGATGGAACACAGGTCCCCCCAGTTCTGCTTACACTGAGCCTGCACGCTGTGGGTGATGGCCTCCTTCACCTCCTCCCCACAGGTCAGCAGCAGATTCACAAGGTCCACGAAAGGCCTAGAGATTGAAAGCAGAGGGAGAAAGACTAAGAATGGAATAAGTCCCGTGGGGTCCTAGTGTGCTGTGACAGTGCCCAGGAAGAAACGGTGTCAGGCTTTGGTTTGCATTTGGCAGAACTATTTTAAAGCCTTTCCTCATCTTTCGAAGGGTCTGTGTGAACTGGGCCCACGGCAAGAGTTACAGGCTCGGGGAGGCTCTCACTTCTATACTCCGTTATGGCTTCTATCTAGGTGTCCCCCAAAGCCTCTTGCAGTCATAGGTGGAGCTTTCCTGAGACGGCTGGATGTAAAGTATGTGATGGCATGGTTGGATGCTGGGATTAAGGGTGCCCCACCCTAGGTGTGAGTGCTGCTGGCTCTAAGAGTGGGTACCCTGGATGGAAATAAGGGACAGAGGAGAGGGCTGTTGTTATTGCTTATCACTTGCTGCTGCGGCCTCTTTTCTGCCTTCGTGTCCTCTGCCTGCTATGAACTGTTTCTCCCCTGCGATGCCCCTCTGCCACGCCACCCTGTTTTAGAACCAGCTGAGTATGGACTGAAGCCTCTACAACTGTGAGCCAAAACAAACCTTTCTACTTTAACTGTGGGCATTGGATATTTTGTCTTAGCAACAAGGAAATGTAACTAAAATACTAGGTGAACAGACAGAGCCTGCCACATGACAAAGGGCCAGTAACAATTCACAGGTGCCTAACACTGTCCTAGAGCTGGGACACTAAAAAGGAAGGTGAGCGTTGAATAGAGCAGTGGTGAGAATGTCAAGAGGGCAACAGCATTCCAGACACGACCAGGATATGGGAGCCAGGTGAAGTGCACCCAAGGGTTGGGTCAGGGGTCAGTGGGGCACATTTGGGCAAATGGAAGAAGGCTTTGAATTCCAATCTCAGCAGTCCTTTCAGTAAAGAAGACATGAGGATTTAGGGTTTGAGGCAGGGCTCCTAAATGGGTGCCTTGAACCCCTCCCCCATTGGCCTTTTGTGTGAGGTGTCAGCCTCTTTCAAGATGGCTCCCTAACTGAAGCTCCTACATGCCACTTCTCCCATCTGTGTCTGCCCCTGGCCGAGGCTCATGACGAAGGATCTTTTGGGAAGTTATATCTGGAGGATGCTGGAATAGGTGGAGAGGGGGCCCAGGAGGACCATTTTCCTGGGATGTCATTTCCCTGTCTGGGTAGCAGAGGCAGGGGAGCGGGTGTCTGACCACCTACGTTCTTTCAGTCTGGGTTTCCTCAGCACTGGAAGTGAGGGGCTCTTGTGTTTTCAGTAAGAGCTGGCTCTCTGTGACACAGACATGCTTTGTTCTGGAGGGCTCATCTGGCTGTCTCAGGCCATTCTTCTGGAAAACCACTGGAGGAATTCATCCCAGGGGGTGGAAGATGTGTGCAGGTGGGGAGCAATACGCCTGCTTTTATATTCATGAGGGCAAGTGGTATGCCCAGCAATGGGTGTGTAGGGCCCCTGTGATTCTCATTGGCCTTCTACCATCCCCAGACTGGGGTGGGATGCTTTCTGTGGCTAGCTGACATTCTTTGTCACCTGTTTCTTTTTCAGTACTGGGGATGGAACTCAGGGTCTCATGTACACTATGAAGCGCTCTACGCTGAAGTACGCCTCCAGTGGGCTAGCCAACTTCCGTAAGCGGCCCTTAGCAAAAGTCCTGGCTACATTTGACCATAAGCATCAAGCCCTGGGCCATCACCTTGATCAGGGAAATCAAGGTGGAATGTGTGGGCTCTATGGTAAGCAGCAAAAGTTTTCTGCTCCATGGGCCTTGGCTATCTAGATGGCTGTATTAGGGTCAACGTGATCTTTTTTCAAGCTGGCAGTTCACAGTATGCAGGAAGAGGAGATTGTGTTTTAGGATAATGCATGAAGCAGTTTGCTACAATTTTTATTGATTAGTTCTCAATTTATAAGTGAGTGAGCTGTCCTTGCTTCATGAATTTGAAGACTGAGTGGCCTTTGGAGCATCCTGCCTGGGAAGGCCTGGGCCTGGGCTGAGAATGGAGAGGAGGAATGTTCTGGCTGGGGAAGTTCCAGCTGCTGGGTAAGGCCTTCTTGATACCTTTGAGGTCAGAGTCTGCTCATAGTGGGTGCGCAGAGCACTTAGCCTCTCTAAGGCTGGCCTCTGCCCATGACCATGACAGCATAACTCTGTCTTTTTTGACTACCTTAAAGGCATCCACACAGTGATACAAGAAAAATGCTTGATGCATGTTGGCATCCTTGTTTTTTCCTTTTGGGGTTTCTTGGGATTGAACCCCAGCCTTTTCCTGAGCTGCATCCACTGTCCTTTTTATTTTGAGAGAGTCTTGCTTAAGTCACTAAGTTTCTTAGGCTGTGCCCTCCCCATGACCCTACCTCATCTTCTGGGAGTGCTGGGACTATAGGCATGTACCATCATGCCTAGCTTCCTTATACTTCTTAATCCTAGCAGCTGGCTCAAGGAGCTCAATGTCACTGATTTGTTAAGTGGCAACAGGACTTTAGTACCTATGTGCCCTCTGGGGCTAGATGAGCACCTTATATTTATGTTTTCTGGGAAGATTCTAAATTGATTCTTTCCTTTAGGATGACTAAGAGGAAGGTGTCTTCTCCAGGGTGTTCTGTTTGCTACCTGAGCTCTCAGAACCCCAAGGCTGAGTGGGACTCCAGAAGTCAGGGCCAGACCACATTCTCCTCAGCCCCTGGCCCTCACTCCCAGCTAGGAAGCTGTGGACAGTGAGGAGGCAAGTGTGTGCCAAAGTGAGTTATCTAAGCTGTGTTTCAAGCTGGCATGATGCCTTCTCATGCTGCAGGCTGAACCCGTGTCTAATGATAAAGCCCAGCTCCCTCAACTGGGCATCAGTAAGGCAAAAGGATTAGAACAAAACAAACACCCAGAGGGGGTGTGTCTGAAGGCTCCAGAGCATGGGTGACTGCCAGTGACAGTGAGGCAAGGGAGGCTGTCTGCAACTAGGGGGAGGCAGATGATAAGGAGAAAGTGGGGGTAGCTAGGAAGGGTGAGAGGACCAGAGGGGAGCAGAATTGAAATGGGCGCTTTCACTGATGTGCATATTTTGAGGTAGATGAGGATTAGGTTGAGGACTGAGGCATTACAGGTTCTTCAAAGGCTGCATTTTCTTTCTCTTAAGTGAAAAGCAAATTTGTTTCCCATTTTTGTATATGTCATCAATGCCACATATTCTGAAATGACCTTCTTGATGTCTGCTCTTGACAGGATACTTTATTTAGTCAAGAAGGTAAGAGGGGAAGACTACCCTGAGGTAATTCAGTCTACAGTACAGGTGGATGCCTTGCAAGGCTGTGATCTCCAAAGGGCAGGTCAGGGGTCTTTTAGAAGAGCTGGAGTGGGCTTCAACTCACAACAGAGGTGCTACGTCTGCGGGGAACGAAAGGACCTGCATTTGATCACGTACATCATGTGTCCTTAAGAGAGGCCCTCATGCAGCACTCAGGAAGCAGAGGCAGAAGGATTGTCATGCATTTGAGACTAGCCTGGGCTACAAAGTGAGACAAGCCCAGCCTGAACTGCACAGCAAGACCCTGTCTCAAAAAGACAAAAAAAAAAAAAAAAAAAAAAAAAGGGGGGGGCCCTCACTTCTGACCTGGCTGGGCTACTACCGGCACTTCCAGAGCAGGCTGGGATGGAACCACATACTCATTCTAAGTGGCATGAGTATTCTTTGGAAATAAGGGTCCCTGGCTCTCTGTCCCCTATTCATGGAGGACACCCGAGAAGGCCACAGGGCTTTACCTCCTTCCTAAATTTGAAGGGCGAGGGAATAAACTTAATACTTTTAGTTTTCCTAAAGACGACTTTCTCCAAAAGAATACAAAGACTTTTTACAGTCTGTAAAGGTACTGCAGACTTGTGTACTGTCACACACCATCTACGGTGGAGGCTGGCTCTGCCTCTGATGCATGGAGGAGAGTGGGCTTGGGCAAAGAGACTTCACGGAGTTTCTCAGCCATGGGGGAGGGGGATTGTTTCTTCTGGAGGTGCCTTGAAAGAAGGTACATGTACATGGGACCCAGGGAGATAGCTCAGCGGATTAAGTGCTTGCCTGACAAGTGCAAGGTCCTGAGTTTGATCCCTGGTACCAGCACTGC
>NDGN011211520.1:0-10674 GCA_002564285.1 Tympanoctomys barrerae
TGAAACTGTCTAATTGCTGTTTATCAATAAAATTCTGAAAGAAAATAAATAAATAAATAAATAGTATGCCATAAATGCCTTAATCACATGTTATACCTTGGGTAATAATATTAGGAGACCCTTGAATAATAATCACACCAAAGCCCTACACAGAAGAATGGAGAACAGTGCAAAACAGTAATCAATATCTCACTCTCAATCAACATACAAGGCAAAATACTGAGACACAAACACAAACAAGATTCTCTGATGCAAGAGAGATACCAAAAGAACAGTATCTTTACAGAAATAAAACCACCTACTGTCAAAATTTTTAAAAATCAAAATAAAGGGTTATCTCTGAAACAGAAAATAACAAAATGAAAGAGCAAAATGACATCTCAGACCTTGAGCCACCACAGAACAAATCAGGAGACATTAACTTAAAACAAATTGGGAATGACACACCTGAAATCATGTAAATAAAAGAAATTGAACTAAATAAAACAATTATAGAAGGTTATAGATGAAATCAGAAATTATCAACCAGGTTAAAAAAAATTGATAGCTACAATGAAAGAATTGCTAAGAGTTTCTAAAGAAAATACTGATTAAAAAATAGAAGATAATAAAAAATAATGGAAACCTTAAGTGAGGAATATGAGAAAGAGATACAATGCACAAAGCAGATTCAAAGAGATATACAGGAATTCGAAATCTCTGACACAGTTGGCAAAACAATTTGAGTGGAGACAAAGATTTTCAGACCTTGAAGACACCGTGTATTTAAATATATTCTTGCATTTTGAGATCATAATGGAAATAAATTAGAATTCAACAGCAAGAAAAGCACTTGAAACTGTGAAAATTCACTTTTCAATGCTCAGTGACTCACTGAAGAAATAAGAGAAGTAACTTAAAATTTTCTAGAATCAAATAAAAATGAAAACACAGCATATTCAATAGTAGAGATGAAAAGCACAAGGCCACTATCACAGGCATCATCCTATTGGCCACAGCCTGTGCCAGGTCATAGGCCCTAAGGCCACTTTAGAGGATGTTCAATGGTTGTGACTACCCAGAGTTAGGGGACTAGGCATTTGGGTTTGAGTGCTTCATTCCTGCTAGGCAGAGGAAGTAAGCCATGCATTCTTTCCTCTGATGTCCACTAAGACACAGAAATCATCACCTGGAACTTCTGTATCCACTGCTGCTACTTATGAACTCCTGGCTCTGTCCCTAATGATTCCATTGTCACCTCCACCAAACAACCTCACACTTATAACAACATGGTGGCTAAAAGCATAGAGCTCTGTCAAACCTACTCTTCAGCTAATCACAACCATTCCCATGGCCCCCTGAAATATATCTTAGCAACAAGACAAGCCTAGCTGCCTGATCTGACCACATCCCACAGTCCACTTTTTCTGGATCCAGCCCTGGGTGTTTTGTTTTGTTTTGTTTTGTTTTTTGTTTTTTGTTTTTTGTTTTTTTTTTTTTTTTTGGTGCTGGGGATTGAACTCGGGATCATACACTATTGAGCTATCTCCCCAGCCCTTATTCTTTTCTTTATGCACTCATTCATTCAATTTAAGCAGACCTAATAGAGGAATGTTTGATTTAGTTTTCGTTCTTATGATTCAAGAGAGATACACTATATGTAGGAGGAAAAGATGATATATTTGTATTTTTATGCAAGGATCAGAGGATCTAAAATTAATATGAATTTTTAAAATACCACAAAAGCTTGGGGAGAATGGCTGATTTCTATAGTACAAAATAACAACTGTTACAAATGTCATTCCAGCAGAATGTTTACTTAAAGTTTACTAACTGGGTTCATGATGTATCTGTCAGTGCAAAGGAAAAAGTGATTTTGTTTTACTCTTTTGAAGATCCTGACATTATTAAATTTTCTTTTATCTCTATCACATATAAAATCACTCAGGAATTCCTGTGACTTATATTTGTTAGAATATGAAGCATTCTATAAGTCCAGATTTCAGCCATTAAGACTTTTCCATTTCTGAATTGTAACCCTCAATAATCTGCAAATTCCCTGATGAAACATGGTATAAGACATAAATCAAATATAAGTGAAACACAAACAAGGAAGAAAGGTTGTGCTTAACAGCAAAGATAAATGCATAGGTTGCCATGAAGTGCAAAAAAATCTATAAAAACATAGGAAAAGAAGTAAGGAAGGGAATCATGCAAGTATATACTCAGGACAGCTGAGATGATTGTAGTACTAATTTCCATCAGTTTCTTAAAATAAATATATGAAAAAATGTTCAAAAGCATGAGCCATTGGAAAAATGACAGAAATAAGTGCAAAAAATAAATGCAAACAAATGCAAAAAAAAATTTAAGAAAGCAACAAAAGGGGCAGGGGAGATGGCTCAGTAGGATAAGCGCTTGATTGGCAAACAAGGATCTGAGTTCAATACCCGATTCTGCAAAAAAAAAAGAAAAAAAAAAGCAGGAAAAATGCAAATTGAAACAATGCTTAGATTCCATCTCATCCCAGAAAGAATGGTTTTCATGAAGAAGTCAGTTGATAAAATACTGGAGGGGCTTTGCAGTAAGAGGAACTCTTGTCCATCTTCATGGGAGTGCAAACTGGTACAATCATTATTGAAATCAATGTGGGGATTCACCAAAAAGCCAGAATTGAGGTCATATTCTTATTGTTCTCATCCTGGGTGTTTATCCAACAGAAAAGAAAACATCATACCACAAAGATTTATGTGCATCCAAGTTTATAGCAAAATAATTTGTCACTGCTAAATCTTGGAAAGAACCCAAATGCCCAACAGCTGAAGAAAGGACAAAGAAGATGTATTTTTATACAATGAAGTATTATTCAACTATAAAACAGGATAATTTTGAGCCTTTTATTAGTAAATGGAAGCAACTACAGACCATACTCTTACTTGAAAAAAAAATTAATCAGGCCGACATGTCCAAACATTGTATTGTTTTCTTTGTGCGAGAACCTGAAAGAGAAAATAAAATCTGAATAGTTCAATAGATGCTGGGAAAAGTTAATGCATCTCTTAACAAATAAAGAATTACTGAGCTCAGGAGAACAGGAGAGGTAGTGGGAAAAGAGATATATCTATGTATGGAAGCAGGATGATTTGGACAACTGTACTATCAATTCCTGCTGGTCAATGGAAAATATCAGTCAATGCTTAATTTTGTCTACTTTTTTCTTCTGTGTGTTCTTTTTCTCCTGGTGACTTCTCATATATTTCTTTTTTTCTTTGTTATTCCAATTTTGCATGCATACATCTGGTAATATGAAAAACTAGCTGGAAAACAATACTATGCAATACACCAAATACTGTGAATTTCATATTATTTTGTTTAGTGAAATTCTGTATCACTTGTAGTTTTTCTGATTTAATACTACTTTTTCTTGCTTTAAAATTATTTTTAAAATACCTTCTGTCTTTAACCTATGGAATCTTTTTTCTTGTATTATGGATCTATCCCAAGACTTTGACCCAGCTTGTCAAGTAGTACCTCACTGAGCTAAAATCATTACCCACTTGTAAGAATTATATTTATATTGAAAGAAGGAAAATAGATGAATGTAACAAAGTTGACAGTATACAAGTTTTGCATTGCTTCCCACTATAAGTTATATTTAAAAATAATTTGCAATGTCTGGGTTATGAACTATTAGGCAGTCACACGCAGAGGGGGAAAAATGACATTTTTTTAAAAAGAAAGAACAATCAAAAGTGCATAGAGCACCACTAGACTGCAGCAGGTAGCACATGTGTGCTGCTTGGCATATTTAAATTGATATTGCTGCCATGGAAAAGTAGTGAGACTTCTCCCAAATGTGCTGAGACTTGTTTCACTAGTTGAGGCCCTTGGTGTATATCTAGGAAACAAAAATTTTGATCTCAAAGGCATCCTATGTTTGAACATCCTTACAAGATAATTCAAAACCTCAACTGGAAAAAAAGCCAACTAAGTGTTTATTGAAAGAGAAATGATAAGGAAATATTTTGTCCATGTTTAACTGGCTAATATGCAGGCTTACAAATCAATAAAACACATTAACAGACAGTAACATAATAAAATAATTCAGGCACAGAACTTTTAAATAAAATGCTAAATAAACTTGTGTAGAAGTATAATATACAATACTAAAACCCACAGAAGTGGAGAGGATATTGTTTTCCAGAACACAGAGGGTGAGAGAAAGGGAGAGGGCGTGGCTGATGATGACAAAGCTATCCAATATAATTTCTGAAGAATATTGTATGGTACATGATTAGTAACAGTGTGTTTTTGTAAGTAAAAGTAAGCCATGATGCTATCTAGATCTTATGTACTATTACCACAAGAGAAAGAGAATCCAAGCAAAAAGAGAACACAAGTGAATAACAATATATTGGAGGTATTCTATAGTTATGAGTATGGATTTTGTTCTTTAAAAGACTTAATAATAACAACTGTGTAGTGAGTATGCACTTAGATGGAATCTTCAAGGGGTCTGCTCATTAGCTCAGTTGTTTAAGTGCCTGCTTCAAAAAAGCAGTCAGGCTCAGCATGCTGTGGTTCAATCCCCAGATCCTCAAGCCTAACCAGACCTGCCCTGAAGGCATCCTGAGGCCACCAAAAAAATAGATGGGATCTTCATATCAAAGGAGGGAAGAAGGAGCAGACATGGAAGAAGCAGAGGATTTACAATGTCCGACGTGTCTGAATACAGCAATGACCTTTGGTAACACAGGTTTTCTTTGAAGAGAAATGTGAAATAAAAAAAAAAAAATACACACTGTGTATAAGGAACATTTGTTACTAAAATAAAGTTGTGCTGCATTTCTCTTCTTTCACGGGTCTAAACTGAGCTACTCTACTTAAATTGACAAGATGGTAGTTTCCAATTTTGATGGCACTGATTTTCAAAATAGTGTGATGTGTGTACTTACTTTAAGGTAAATTCAGCTCAGCACACTAAAACATTCAGATATAGGAAGTTAGTCATGCCACAATAAATTAAATTAAATTTCAATGATTGTGTTCTTGAATCTTTGTCTCATGACTGCTTTTTGTTTTACACTGCTGATGATTGTGAAATTGAAAGACACAATTTCCTCAAGAAAGTATCATGGTAAAAAAAAATTAATTAATTAATTAAATCCCTCAAAAACTAGATTTTTTAATCCAATTCAGCTAGCTTGGTTGAGTATTCCAGGTTTAGCAAGCTCAGAAATGTCTGTTACATCCTTTCTTTGTCTAAGCTCAAAAGACTTTCTGGTTTCCTTGACAACCACAATGGGCTGTTACCATGGCGGATCAAGGGGAGGTCATGCAAATTTATGATGACAAATGACATAGTTTTATGCAATTAATTTTATTTGCACTCTTTCATCTCTTTTATGTTTACAATATCTTAACAAGAATGGAGAAGAAGCCTGGAAATCCAGGTGTCTCCTAATCTCTAAAACAGATTGGAGACTGAACTGGAATAATTTTCATCAGGTTAAAATTGACACATTGAGAGCTGCCTGTCCCTACCCAATGAAGTCAAAATCTTGCATGTACCATGCAACAGGGCTACAATTTAGTTCCATTGGGAAAGTGTGGGCAAATGGTTACATTAAAACAAGATATTTAAAGAAGTATAAATATAGATATATCTTATGAACAATAATTTTTAAATAGTTATTTTAATGAAACAGTCATGTGATTATATATATATGTATATATGTATATGCAAAATAAGATAAATATACAGCTACTTTATCTTAGTTCAATGAGAAGAAAGTTTTGTACTAATAGTATTTAGACAAGATATCATGTCTGCATCTTTTACTCGGAACAACTACTACGAACACAATATACAATGTATTAATTATAGTAACTCTCCTACTAACCTGTTTTGCAACTGTCTCATTGATATTTCTTTCTTGTTAAATTAATAAAAAATAAAAATAAAATGAAATACGAATCTAGATCTGATATGTAAGAATAAGTGACAGGAATCCAAAACTCTAAAATGAAAGAGCAATAAAATAACACTGAAAGAGCTAAAATTCACTGAAATATATCAAAATTAAGCATGTACCTTCATTTTACCAACAAAAGAAAATTAAAATTTACAATTAATTGAAACTACTAAAGAAAAATATTCCACACAGGAAACAAAGAACGAATAAACACAAAGAAAGAGAGACAGATTGAAACAAAGGAACTGAATAAGGAAATCAAACACCCTCAAATGTACAATAAAATTATATGAAATATAAATATTAAAATTATTTTCCTTTGAAATTCTATGAATTACTGGTCATTATAAAATATCTCTTTCTTTTGACATCTTCTCCTAGAGGAAAACTGTCTCACAATTGTGTGGCAGTCTCTATGATGAATGAGTACATGCAGTGCTGAAGACATAAAATGTTTTCTTATTTGCATATCTCATGGGATCAGGCGAACATTTTCTTCTTACACTTGGCCCGCATACACATGGTTCATGAGTCATAAGAATGAATGGACTAAGAGTTGGGAACAAAGCATGGATTAAGGAAGAAGTTTTAACCAGCCACCAAGCAGCTTTGTTATAAAAAGAGAACCAAACATTCATGATGGAAGACAGAGCATAGAGAGATACAAAGGCGCAGACCAGGATGAGGATGCTTTGAGAAGCTCTGGTTTCAGGGGAAGATCTTGACGAAAGTTTGTGTTGGCGAATATGTTGCATTCGCTGCTTGTGTCTGCGCAGAATGAAAACCATGGAGCCACTGCTCAAGATCATAAGCTTCAAACACAAAATGTCATGTGATACCCTCAGTGCCACAACAATGAAGCTTTTGTCTTTGCTAGAAATCAATGCTGAACAGTATTGATAATCTATAATGTTTGTCACATTTTTCTTGTTTCTTTTGTCGCTCACAAACATAGGAACTCTGATGTTTATCAGCATGTGCAGAACCCAGAAAATTATGGGAATGGCTCTAATGTACTTTGGTGATTTCACTTTCAGCATTGCCCAACCAGAGCTTCTGGAGGTAATGGTGATTGCCTGAAAGACACTCAGCAAGCACGTGATGCTGAAAGACACACTCTTGCCTATCATTTGAATATAGAAAATTAGTTTGCATCCAACACTGTTGAGTATGTCTTCCTTCCCAAGTGCTGCCATTACCTCTGGGATTCCTCTAGAGAGGATGACCAAGATGTTAGCCACTGTGAGGTGCCTAAGAATAAAATCAGTGGACCTAAACCTGCATCCACTGAAGGAAAGGCAGACAGAATGCCATAAAAGGGAGAAATTTCCCAGGCTTCCAGTGACAATGAGACAAAGAAAGACGACTGCAAATTTCAGATCCACAGCAGTCATTCTTCTTTTGGGAAGCATTCATGTCAACATCCCAAAATGTAAGGTTCTGCATAGAAACATAGGTTATGAGGGAGTTTGTATAAAGTAAAATCAACATTATGCATTATTGTATTCGTCAAAGTTTTATTTTAACTGTATATTTTGTGCTTCAAAATCTAAAATCCTCCTTTGGATTAAATAGCACTCTAAATGTATGCGTCACTGTGGTTCATGGCTTACCAATTCTAATATACTTAAACAGCACAACATGATTGGTTAGGACCTAAGCATCTCTGTCCTTAAGAAAAAGCATGTTTAATAAAGAGAAGGTATTTCAGTCTCCAGAATATAAGAAGAAATTTTCATGTGTCATCCAGAATTCAGTGAAACTGTGCTTATTTCTTGGCTGTATTGTCACAGAATCAGAGAGGTGGCAATTTTAGAAGTCATATATATAATTTGTCATATTTGAAATATGCTTATACAAATATTAAAATGTGATAATTTCTATTACTGGTAATGTTTTGTTTATACTATACAATCACTCTTAAGGGAATGTTCACAAGTGGTTAAAATTAAATAAGTAATATCTTCCGAATAACTAGGGTTTAATAAACATGGATCAATGCTATAATAGCAGCAAAATTTCGCTAACATCATTTAACATAGAAAGTACATGTAATGCTGATTTTGTTATCTAAGATATTACTTTACATGAAACATAAGTCATGTGAACTGAATTAATCTTGATTACATAGGTACCATTTTTTTTTAACTTAGAAGACAAAGTAGCAAAATGTCTTTGGAGAATAACTTTAGAGTATATCATGTAAGTCAAAAGGAATTTTGAGTCTTCATATTATATGCATGGTGATGATCCTTGACCATATATCAACCCAAAATGACATTATGTTTATTAAATATGGCAAATGTAGCAAGACATAATTGAATCAGAAGCAAACAGCCCTTTTTAATTTATATTCTGTTTAAGTTACTCAACTAATACATTTAATTTTTACAAAAATCACTATTGCAAATAAGAAAAATTCCAACATAATCAACAGAACTATCTCCATTCGTTACTTCAATCCAAATGAGAGAAAAACCATTATAAAACAAAACATTACCACTTGATCACATTGCTTATTCAGAAAAATGATGCATTTTCTCTAGGATTAGCATCGCAAACAAGGGCTTTTATTGAAGCAATAGTGCAAGTGATATAGACTTTCCTGTGATTTCTACACAACCGTCCTAACAGCAGACTCATTTCCTGATGATAATCTTGTAGGGCATCCAAATGAAGTGACAAATCCTGGGAAGATAGGTCAGTAGAATAAGTGCTTGCCTGGCAGGTGCAGGGTCTCTACTTCAATCCCTGGTACCGAAAAAAAAATGAGGTAACATTACAGTTTTGAGCTGTCATCACAAATGCCTTTTTGCTGGTTATATGAAAGTACATGGGTAGGATGTACTTTTAGAGACTGGGGAGTGTCTCAGACATCCAGGGTCTTTCACACCTCAGCCTGGGCCTCAGGAATCATCCCTTCTTCCTGTGTGCTTCTGTCACCTCAGGTGAATCATCTTACATCCATGACAACTAACCCAAACATGGATCCTGAATGAACTCATTCTTCCACAGTCTCTATTTTACAAGCTAGAACAACAACAACAACAAAAAGTTACAGCGAATACTCACCAGGCACTAACCTGCTTCTCATCTAGAGGACTGAGGTAATAGTGATGAAGTCTCCTGATTGCGCGGGAGGGTGATGGCCAGACTTCAAGATATGGGTTCTGGTTGTGTGATCCTAACTCCCCCTGAAATGCAATTATCATTACAACTGTGATTTTCATAACATTACATGTTCAGGCAATCAAGATGACTGAAAAGAACAAGTTAAAAAACAAGTCTTTCCAAATCCCAAATCCCAAAATCAATTAGAAGTTTCTGTAGGAATTTCCATTCAGAGAGTTTTAGTGCTTTGAAGAATCCTTCCCCACCATCCACAAAAGCATGGTCTCATAGAGTGCACAGGAAAAAAAAATTTAATGTCTGATACATGGAGAAAACTCAGAGAAGCCTATTTTCCACACTTGTAATTGATGCAAAAATATATGTACATATGTGCATTTTTCATAATCATACTGGGTTAAATTCCATAACGTAGAAATATATATATATATATATATATATATATATATATATATAGTGTGTGTGTGTGTGTGCCTAAAAACAATTAAATATGATCTGAGCCATTTTAAAGAGTGCAAACTTCTTAGTGACTACAATTAACTTAAACTGTCCCTAAAACTACCACCTACAAGGAAGTGGTGAATAGAAGCCCAGCACACAACAGGTCCTAGTCACCCATGACAAGGTTTGTGATTTTCTGAGAGCATCTGATTTATATCCCAAATACATTTGAAAGCATTTCTTTATTTGAACCTGTATGATTTCTTATATCACAACTTTTTTTGCTAATTATCAATCTTATTCACAATCATGTGTTCTCAGTTTTGTGAGTATTTTTTTCTCTTTTAATGATTGCTTGGCTTTCAGGCAGAGATTCATGCATATTTAAGGTTGATATTGTTCCTTCTGTATACTTGAAGCTGGCCTTGAACTCATGGTAATCCTTCTATTTCAGCTTGCCCAGTGTTCTGATTGCAGGAATGTACCAAACAAACCCAGATAGATAGAGTAGGTTTCAAGTGTACCTTAATATTACATTTTCTTTATTCATATCTATAGATTGTTACTTAATGAGATTACACCCTAATCATTGCAAACAATGCTGCAAGAATTAGGGGAGTGAAGCTATCAGTTCAACACACGGATTTATTTTCCTATAGATACGTACTCAGCAGGATTGCCATTCTATAGAGGCATTTGAGTTTTAATTTCTTCAGAAATCTCCCACATATTTTCCACAGTGGCAGCAAAGATTTGCACTACCATGAACAGCCTCTGAAGATTCACATCTTGCCATTCTAGTATCACCCCAAGAGCCACTCTAACAGACATAAAGTGGTATTCCACTGAAGTGTGAATTTATATTTAGTAATGATTTATGACACATTTTTTCATAAAAAATTTGGCCATTTTTTATTCTGAGAAATGTTTTCAGTTCTTTACTAATTTGAAATTTTTAATTAAGATAATATTAATTATCATTTGTTTTACTTATGTGTACAAAATTTCAGGACATAGTCCTTGTATTCTTCCTGTACATTGTACATGTGTATTTCTTAAAATGATCAGGTTGATTCAAGCAAAGTGTCATCAAGCAATTCGAAAATGAGTAAAAAAAAAAAAAAAAAAAACAGCCAGGTTAAGTAAGAGG
>NDGN011211550.1:0-18130 GCA_002564285.1 Tympanoctomys barrerae
GAAATTCAGGTGCAGAACTACAAAGTTTGGATTTATCCAGCTGTGCCTGACTTGGGTCTGGCTACTGTGCTCAGCTCCTTCCTGCTCCCGCCCTTGGGAGTAGATCCTGTTTTGCCTCTCTGGCAAGATGTTCCACTCCTGGACTAGCTGGGTGGCTTGGTCCCCTACTCTCTCTGTAGGGATTGCAGCTGCAGGGTTTCACCCCAGGCCTGTATGTCAGCCCCGAGCAGAGTCTGGATGGGACAAGGTAGAGAAGTGGACAAGCTCTCCCACACACTCACTGGGCCTGTGCTAGGGCTGGATCTGGTGTTCCCCAGAATGTGGCAGAAATTCTTACTGGGCAGGCGAGGTTGGGTGGGGGTGCTGTGGAGTGGTGTTACAGGCAGGTCCCAATGGGCCCATATGTTTTAGTAATAGTTGGTGATGAAAGGTAAAGGGTACTTTTTTATTTATAAGTTCTCAGAAGCAATAGCACCTCATGGAAGGCCAAGCCTCACAAGACAAGTTTTTACCCCACTTAGGTAACAATCCAGGAAGAGGACACTAGCCTGAGTGTCCACTGACTCTGAATGTTAGCTTAACCTGCCCATGTGTCAGTGTCTCTTGCAGGGCAAACCCTGGCTAGCTAAAAGGCTACATGGAAATGTATCCAACCCTGCCTGATTACCACCTTCCTGTGTCTGCCTGTCATCTTGTGCAGCACAGAGGCCATCTTCTTGTGGAGACCACCTTCCCATGGAGATATAGACACCTATAGAGGCTGCCAAACATATCTGAGGCTTTCTGAGCTTGATTAATATCCATGGTTTCCATTTATGAAACAAAAATCTTTTCTTGCATACAGAAAATGGAGTTTCTGAAGAATCTTGGTATGATCATGTCTCAGCAGAGCTCAAGGGACTGGAGACAGACTATCCATCCTATCTCACAGGGGAAAATCTGAGGCCCAGGGCATGGCTGTGTTGGGCCAACATTATAGGACTAAAACATAAACGGAGCAGAAATGGATGCAGGAGAATTGATAAGTGAATATTCAATGTGGACACAGCCCAGATCTACACCCAGAAGAGCACAGTGCATGGCTGGTCACTAAGCCAGCAGAAAAGGTAAAGGGGAGCTCCAAGGTATGGGGAAAATCAGCCTGGGAAATGGTACAAGTGCCTTTGTTTCCTGAGAAGCCCCCATCCACTTCTGAAAATCCATATAGATGTATGTACAACTCCAGCTTCTTCTGTGGCTTGTCACCCACATCTTCACAAGCTTAAGTGTCGGTAACACTTTACTCAGCAACCTTCACTTACTTTTTGGTCTGAGAAAGATGTGTGCTCACTGGGGAGAAGCTGAGGAGCAACTGAATGTAGATGAAGGAGGAATCACTTTAACCTGGGGACCACAGAGCAGGTGACATGTGGTGGAGTGAGATTCCAGTGGGGAAATGTGACCTCCAGTGCATGGAAGGAGAAAGGGCCCAAGGAGGAGGCCTAGCAGAAGGAGATGGGATGCACTCTTCACAAAGGGACTGCTTCTATGGGTTGGTCAGGTTGCTGGGAATAGCTGAGGTCCCGTGGGAGGGAGGACATGTGGGAGCAGATGTGCTGACCCTCAGCCGCCTCTTCTGTGAACTCTACTACATGTCACTCTCTGCATGCTGTCCCATACCAGGGGACATCACAATGGACCCAGCAGTTCTGATCACCTGATCTTGAGCTTTCAGCCTCCAAACTGAGTGATCAGCCTCTTCACTGGATCCCAGCTTCAAGTGTCCTGTTGCAGCACCGCTAATGTGCTGAGACAGCACGGTGTCAGTGCCCACACTTCTCAGCATGGTCATCTTCCCCAGGCAGAGCAGAACTGTTTCCCATGTCTCTTGCAGCTGAGCTCTGGACCAGGGCTGTGGGCAGAAAGCACAGTGCCTTTCTTTGCCTGCACTGTCTCTCCTCTTCAGCGGCCTGGATCTCTGAGTTTTGCAGGGCAGCTTCATGGAGGTCCAGCCAGGTCAGGCGTGGGGCGAGATGCACTTTGCATTATGAGCCCCGCTCAGCACCTCCTTGGCTTTCATGCCTACAGAGTTGCACTCACTGCACCTCTGCTGTTTTTTTCTCTTAAAATAGAACTCTGTTGAGCATAGCAAAGCATGTGTCACTGTGCTCCTGGTGGTTTTCTTCACGCACACACCCCCATCACACACAGTTTCCTTCAGAACTTCTCCTGTCCCAATTAGCATTCCAGAATGTGTCTACTAACATTTATGTTGAAAATAATATCTCATTGTTTTAGTTTGCAGTTTTGACTTCTGATAAGGTTGGAGGATCCTTTCCCAGGCCTCCCAAGGAAAAAGTTCAGAGTCACCAGGGCTGCCAGGTGCCTTCTGTCTGTGCTTGCCTGGGAATCCTCTTTCTCCACCAAAGCAGGAGCTATTTGCAAGGACCTTGCCCATGAGGAAGGTGGCCTTTGGCTGCATCTTTCAACTAATCTCCATGTGAACAGACTTGGGTGGGATTTCTGTGCCAGACAGAAATGCAGGTGCCAATTCTGTTTCCTGTGTCTGGAACAGAAAATGCAGCTTCTGGCTTTCCAGGAGCAGCCAGAGACTTAGGAAAGCTGTCACAGGAGCCTGGGAAGGTAAGGACCTCCTGGCCTAGGTGATGGCCACATCACCATACAACCCAGGGTGCAAGGGACCAAGCAAAGCACTACTGCAGGACAGGGGATAGGGGCTGTTTCTGCCTGGGGTGACATTTAGGTAGCATCAGAGCTGGCACAAAATCTGATCCCAGTCTGGGGCTTACCCTCCTGGACTAGCATCGCAGCAGCCCTACTAATGGGATACACAAACCAGGGGTTCCCGTGAGGAAAGGGGATCACACCAGACAAATTGTAGATCTGCAGCCTGTCCTGTCAGCATGTATATTTTTACAGAAAGGAGCAAGTTCCTGCTGTGCTGGCCAGATAAGCATCTCTGCTTTTCCTTATGCGTTTGGAGTCATGAAAGAACTACCCGGCAGGGACCTGGCTTTAATCACCTTTGATTAACACGGAGGCTCTGAAGGCTTAGGTGCTTTCTGTAAAGTGTGCCATTGACATCCCAGCCCGCGCGCCAGTATGGGAAATGTCTGTAGCAGAGTCCAGGCGTCCAGCTCAGCGTGAAGAGCTGCTGTGGGGGAGTTACCTGCATGCGGCTGGCTCATTTCTCATAGAAGGTTTTTGGCTTTTTGTTATTATGCTTTTCATATTTGAAAAATTGCAGGCCATGTAAATCCAGTGCCTCCTAGGTCCCCAGCTTGGGACTCGTTCAGCACACTTTAGTCCAGAGGCAGGCTTTTAGGAGAGACTGAGAGAAGCCAGAGGGTGCCTTGGGAATGGCTCCAGAGAAGGTAAAGAGGCTTGACAGATGGAGCTAGCCAACAGAAAAGAGGCTTTATCAGACATCATGGGGACCCAGGGAGGCTTGCTTCCCAGTGAATTAGGACACAAATAGTGGGCTCTTGCCTGGAGAGGTCACTAAGCCCAGAGCAGGACCTGGGAGATGGGCATGGTGGGTATATAGGAGAGTGCAAGGCTTCCAAGAGCCTGCAGATCTTCACTGCCAGGCCCTCTATCCAGCCCAGGCTGACACTGGGCTGCTGGATGGGCTCAGAGACTCAAAGAGATGAGAACAGAGGGACAAATGCCTGTGACATTCATCTTTCAAGGTGTTAACTTGGGATCTGAGTGGCTACTCCATGGGATAAGCCCTCAAAGAAGTGTCTGCGAAGGACCCCTGCATCTGCTCCTCCAGTCCTAAATACTGGGCAGGACAGGGCTGAGAAGTCCCTAGGCAGAGTGCAGCCACTGCCTGGTTTCCCACAGCTCAGGCTGCCCAGTCCTTGCCAACTCCCGGGCTCCTCAGAGGTGGTCCTGCCCAGTGACCTGGCTCTCCTGTACCCTCTCCAAGCTCCCTTAGTGTGTACACAGGATCCACAGAGATCATACCAACAGGGGCTCGAGTCCCAGCTTACAAAGCCCTATGCTCGTTCTCCTGCATACTTTAAGCCCTTTCTAGTGTTGCCCTCTCCCTAACACAATGGACACACAGGGCTAAAAGATATTGTACTGTATGGTCTATGTGATTTGAACAGCAAGAGAAAGCCTGAATGTATCCAGTACAGACCCAATTTATTCTCTGAATATTTTTGACCCACACTTGGTGGAGTCCATGAATATGGGACCCAATGTGTACATTGCTTGCCATGGTGACTGGTGCTTCCTGAGCCATGCAGCCCACTAGGATGGTCAGGAAGTCACTCCACATCTAGACCTCCATAGAACACATAGCTGAGGCTGCTTGGGGAAAAGAGACCCTCCCAAGGACCCCAGGGCCATCTGTGTCCAAGCATGATGGTCTTGTTACAGTCACAGGTCAGTCTCTAGAGGGTCGTATTCAGAAGGAGAGTTAAGCTGAGGAGAGACTAGCCCAGAGGCTGTTTCTCTGGACATGTTCTTGGGACTGAGTTGCCCTCTACAGTGTCCTCCTATAAAGTAGCTTCCTACTCGGTCCTATTTCTTAGCAGGAAGAAGGGAGAAGCCCATTGGGAGCCAGAGGCAGTATACTGTAGGACATCTTTGTGGGAACAGGAAACGGGCTGGAGGAGGTGAAGCTTGGGGCAGCACATGGCTGCCCCAAGTGGATGGATGCATAAGGTTGAGAGAAGAGGCTGAGTTATGTGGAGAAGGGATAATGACAAAGTGATGTTTCTGAGAAGGTGAGCGAGGGCTTCCAGTGGGAAGAGTTGCTGACCCCTGGGTCACAGGATGGGCAGAGGCTGGGAAGGCCCTTGCCACAGATGAGGATGATAGAGCCCAGCCTTCAGGAGCAAAGGGCCAGGGGAGTACAGAGGTGAGGCATGAAGCATGCACAGGCAAATTGTAGCCTGGAATTCACAGACCCCAGTGTCACAACCAGGAAAGACCAAAATCCGTGAAGTCTAAAGTCCTAAAAATTGAGCCAGCCTGATACCTCAGCAGACTAAAGTGCCTGCTTAGGCAGAGTGCAGTGGCTGGGGTTTGATCCCTGGCCTGCCGTGCCAGCCTCACCCGCAGGGCATGCTAAAATGACAATTGAAACCAGGGTTGGTGGTGTGCACCTATAATCCCAGCTCTTGGGAGGCTAAAAACAGGAGAATCACTACTACTCTGATCTACATAGTGAGACCCTGTATACCCTGCCCAAATACAGAAAGTAAAATAAAATAAAATAAAAAAGTCCTAAAAATCACAACCCCAAAAGATCAGAATCTCAGATGTTGACATCGGAAAGCTACAAGCCACAGTCCCCCCAGGAGGGAAAGTCTCTCACGGTGGGAGCCAGAATCTACAGACAGAGCATTGTGCTTTTTCAGAGGTGCAGGATCAGCGTGTGGTGTCAGCCCGAGTCTTCTGTGCCTATGCTTAGAAACTGGTTGTGAGTAATGCAATTCCAGTGTTTTCTGTCTGCTTGGAAGCCTGCCCACTGCTCACTGTGCTGCTGGACTCACGTGCGGAGCCCTCGTGGATGGATGTGCTCCATGTCCTGCCTCCTGGTCTCTGCTCTGCCCACCACGTCACCCGGTCCTGAGCACTGGATGTGGAAAGTCCTCCGCTCGTTTCTGAGCCTTCATGCCGGAATCCCAGGGGGCTGTTTCCATGGGGGCAGTGATTGCGGGCAATGCGGGTGGCTGTGCACAGGAACAGAGCCTCACTTCCTGGAGAGGCCCTCTCTTGCCCCTTCCCGGGCAAGTGACACTGTGGCTGCTGTGCAGGGACAGGAGTGCTTGTCTTGGGCTCAGAGGACAAAGTTCTGGATTTGCTAGGACTGGGGAATGAGGGAACACTAGGGGCAGGCAGGACAGAGGTTCCCTGGAGCCAGAGACAGCAGCCGTGTTCAGGGTCACACTTCTCTGAAGACGCATGCAGCTGTATCCTGTTCCATGGGGAGTCACCCTGACTCCGCAGTGCTGGGGCTTCCCAGAGTGTGGGACAGCTAGGGAGACAGCTGAGCATAGCTCTGCTCTGTGAGAAGAACCAGATGCCCGTGGTTACTCTGCCCTGTGTAATTACACAGTTCCAGAAGCTGCTTCATTTGATGAGTTTATTTTTCTGTGAAATGTGAGGAAGTTGATTTGCCTGGCGTTCTCCTTTGGGTCTGGTGCAGTGCCACCTGATTGAGGCTGAGAGGAATGAGGGCGACTGTCCTCAGGGAGCTGCCCACACTCCCGATGGAGCCATGTCGACCTCCGCACCCATGGGGCTATCTCAGTAGACCCACTGTTCTGTGACCCTCGGGAGATGTTCTGTACGAGAGACCCTCCCCAGAGAAAACACGCTCATTTCTGACCCAGGCACCTATATCTCAGTTTTGTGCTCCATGACTTCACAGCCAGTGTCACTACTCTTGTGAGGACAGGAATGGCTAGAACCTTGGTCCAGGCATTTTGTAAGAACCACCAGTCAGGATTAAGTAAGGTGCTTCACAGGACATCTGTAAAGAGTAAATCATGGCGTAAATTGAGATATTGAAGCTACTATTCCAAATTTTCCCTTGGAAAGGAAACAAGTCTGTTCAGAGTCCCTGAAACTAGAGGCAGAGAATCACAAGTGCACGTGCCAAGGTGAGATCGTAGCACCTCCTCAGACACAAAGCAGGTTGACAAGGAGATGAAGCGGCTTTCCTCCTGTGGCACTCAAGTCTGCTCAGTGAGATGAGCTGATTATTCTCTGCTGATTAGGGTGGAAAAAGCAATTGCATTTATTTGCAAAAACAAACTTGCAAAGGCAAATGTGAGCAGGATTCCTCAGTGAACAGGTTTTTGATGCTGGCCCTTGGTTGGTTTTTGCCTGGCCCTTGGTAACTCATATCTACAAACAGGACTCAGCACCACAAGAGCCCTGGGCACAAGCTGTCCCCCAGGCATTCTTTCTAATGCATCCAGACCCCAATTCACACTGACTTCACCATGACAGTTACAAATTTCACCCACCGTGGAGAGTTAGAGGCAGGCGATTTGTTGGGTCCAAGTCAAAGGTTATGAAAGAATTCTTCAGATTTGGGTGATTTCCACACCTATTAGGTAAGTTTAAACATATCCTTTTGCTTCTAAGGAAAACAGCTTGTAAAATACTTGGGAGCTCTAGGGACATCAAACAGCTCTTCGAGGAGTGCATTTTAATGGCCTACTTGTAAAAGATTCAGTAAAAGAAGCAAAAACATATGGTTTAAATTTTTGTGAATAATACGAGGTATTTTGTAGGCATCCTTTTTTTCCCCTTCTTTTTTCCTGAGGGTCTCAACACATCTTTGAGTGCTTATCCTAAAAATACTCACAGTATCCCTTACACACAGACATAGCACGGGAGATCGCCAGGCTGCAGCCTCTCCTTGCTATTGGGCTCAGAGATCCCAGCCTTGCAGATATGAGTTCCTGGACAAGTGTGTATGGCGGGGGGACATCAGCAGAGATCCAAGGAATTACAGTGCAGAGACAGTGAGTCCACAGGCTCCAGGCTCCAAAGCTTGCAAATCTAAGCACGTCACACTTTCTGCAGTCCTGAGAACTGAGGTTGGCAGGCTGGTGGAGAGAGCAACACAAAGATGGCAGCCCCTTGCTTACCCAAGACACTCAGACTCAGTGAGAGCAATGCCTGTCTCACAGAACACATCTATGGTTTGGAATGTGAGCAGGAAAAGGCTTCTGGAAAGGCCCATGGGTGGAGGATGTGAGGACTCACACTGGTCGCCATCATGAGTACTGAGGTCAGCTCAGATAAACTCTGTAGGCTAAGAATTCTCCATGTCTAGCTGAACAGTGATGCCTGTCTGGCTGTGCTGGAAGGACAGAAGACAGGGACTGCATTACTAACCATGTGACAACCAATTTTTCCAGTCTTAGACCTTACCTGAATGAATACTCACTGGATGCCAAGTAAATACCAGGTGTCCTGCCCTGGGGACAAGATCTTTTATCATAAAGTACAGCCCCCATAGGAAAGACACTGTTGTGGAGAAGGCCACATGAGCTATCCAAAGTGCAGTCCTGGATGGAAAGGCACTGATGGCAGGGGTTGAGCAGTGTGTGTCAAGAGAAGCCACCCCAGGAGGGAGTGAGCAGGGCCTCCTTCTGCCTACCACTCAGCCTCTGTCCTCATCCAGACCTTCCTTGGGTCTCTAAGGGGAAAGCAATGCTGCCTTACTTCCTTTTCTTGTCATTAGGACAAAATATCTAAAACCATGACTAAAAGAAGGAGAGGTTTATTTTGGCTCACGTTTCAGTCCATGGTCCCCTGGCTACAAGGCAGGATGGCACCAAGGCCTGGTGGGGGAGAGTTCTCATCTCATGATAGACAGCAAGCAGAGAGAGAAGAGGAACCTGGGAGGAGATAAAGCTTTTCAGGTCACTGCCCAGTGATGTCCAGGCCCCACCTCCTAACTGCAAGTCAGCGATCAGTTCCCACACTCCAGTCACCTATGCGTGCATGAGGCTTGAGAGACATCTAGCTCTAAATTGTAACAGATGTCCTTCGTCACATCCTGGTGGTGGGAATCAGGAGCAGTGTGCTGCATCTCTGGGATCCAGGTGAGGTCTGGTGTTGCTTCAACTCAGGGCAGAGAGTGGAGGTGGGGCCAGGTGGCCCATCCAGAGCTTCCCATCCCCAGACCCAAGTGTCAGCCTATTGGGGAGGCTCTGTCCACAGCCCCATTGCCTCCCAGCACTGCTGCATCCAGGAATCAAGATTCCAGCACCACGTGGACATCGGGCCATACTCAAACCTTGGCATTGTGCCTGCTGCCAGCTGGCACCTTCAAAAAATAGCAGAAGTCTGGTGTACCTAGGAATGCTGTGGGTGGGGCCAGGTAGCACATATCTGCCATCCACTGCCAGGTATGTGGGGAGGGCTGCTGCCACAGGCCCAAAGGGAAGAGGGCAAAGGACCAGCACAGGCAGTGCAGGGTGAGGAAGCCCATTTCTAGCGGGGCCCTGTGGAATGAGGCCCCTTTCCTGTTTTGCCATAGGGGGTCAGTGCTAGCATGGCTTGTTGAGGGTGTCATCCCAGGTCCTGAACTCCCCAGGGGTCCTTGTTGGGTTGCTGGGGAGCTTGGGTCCTGGCCTGTAGCAGGGCCCCTCCTCTGGTGCCTGCTGTGTATTCACCGTGTCCAGGACCTCCTGTGCCTTCTAAGTTCCCGGGGTTTCTAGGTGATGAGAAGTAGGGAGGTGGCACAGGCCCTCCCCTTTGAAGGCTCCTGCCTGACCCTCACAGCACACACAGCTTCCAGTCTCTCCTAAGCTGTTATCTTACTGTGAAGATTCGAAACCTTGATTTTTTCTTTTATTACAGGAGAGAATTGGGTGTTCATGACGCATATGTCTGACACAGGACAGCTCCATGGGTGCAGCCATAGCAGGAGGAGAAACCTGTACAGTGGGCCTTGAGAGCTCCAGGGCCCTGAGTGGCCTCCAGGTCCGTGGCGTGGAGCAGGCATGTGACACACGCTGAGATGTGTCTGTTCTGTGCCCAGACAGTCTTCCCTCCCTGTCTCAGGCCTCCTGGGTGCTGCAGAGCCCTCCCAGGACAGCAGTCCTGGAACTGCCCCATGCCAGACTGACACGGGGTGAAGTTGTGGCTGTCCCGAAGTGACTGGTCCTCCCAGGTGCACAGAGAGCCACTAAGGTGCAGAGCTGGGTCAGGTAGCTTCTTGTCACACCCTGGGCTGGGCCCGGACCTGTGTCCCTGTAGTTCATGTCATATTGTACAGAGTAGCTTCTGGCAAACACCAGGCCCCCCTGCAGGTCCTCCTACATAGCTTTATCACATCTTTTGTCTGAAATTCATGCTGAAGTGGTTAACATCTCTCCCTTGAGTACAGGTAGCAGAAAACAACCCCAGTTTCCTCCAAGGAATTGGAAGGCTTTTGTTCTGGTCACTGGTAGAGAGAGAGAGGAACTTGGTACTACCTCATAGTAGCAGAACCGATGCTGTGGACCACCTTTCCTCCCCATTTAGGAAGTCCCACAAGAACCCACTGCCAGAGCTCAGAGGGCTGTGGGAGCAGAAAAGGATGCCCTGCAGGAAAACCTTGGAAAAATTACCCAGCCCCTTTGATCTCAGGATGATCCATTCCTAAATGATGTATCTTAAATGCCTGGAACATAGAGGTACTCGACTAGAATGTGTGTGGTCCTCTCATTCTTGTTTTCAGGGAGATGGTTTCCCCAGGACACACATTCAGGTCCAGCCAGCCCACACATTCTGGACCACTTGGAGGGGAGCCCTGGCATCCACAAGCCACAGTTCCGGTTCAATGTGCCAGGTACTGGTGCAGGACAGAGCTGGTGGCCATCTTTGTCATCTAGAAATGAATCAGGTCAGCCAGATAAGAGGATCCAAAACACGCACAGAAGCTGTGGGAACAGAGGAGAAAGCTAACCAGAGGGTCAGCATAAAGCGAGGTGTAACCAAGAAGCGTGCTGAGCAGTCACCCTGGAGGGCGACCTGGGAGTCCCCTGGAGGCTACTGAGTGGCTATCCTGGGCAAGGCCAGGTGAAAACAGGTGATCTCAGAGACAAGAAGGTGGCATCCACTGGGGGAGGGCCAGCCTACGGCTGGGGCAGCAGAGGCCAAGGGGTCTCTGGTCAGAGAACCAGCAGGGACCAGGGCTCCACCCAGCCACAGGGGAATGAGCATAGGGGCATCACTGGGAAATCTTGTGCATCCATGTTTCCTTTTCTAGCTTTTAATGACTTTCTTTTGTATGGTTTTATTAGTACACTTTTGTCATTTGCAATGACTATGGTTGTGGTGGGGAGTTGGTACCGGTATATAAAGCATCTCAATTCTCTCATTTCCCCTTCCCTCTTCTCCCCACTCCATCTCTTGGGCTCTTTCTGTCTCCCTGTTTCCTGTGATCTATCTATCTTTTGTGTTCCTCATTACTTATACTTTCGGGTTCTCATATTGAGAGAAAAGGTTCACTATCTAAGCCTGTGCTCCTGGCTGGCCACGCCTCTCTGAGCCTCCATCATCATCTGCACAGGGGTTAATGACACATTCAGGGATGTGGGCCAGTCGGGGGTCAACATGACATGAGCTTGGTATGGTGCATGGTGGGCAGTAAGGGCCACAGAGCAGAGCTGTAACGGACTCTACTATAGTAATTACTATCATTGTTCTCAATATATTCTCTGCAGGGCTATAAAGTGGTGCAGGTGTTCTACAAACCTCTAGCAGTGTGTAAAGAAACCAAGCTGTGTGTGCAATGCAGCGTCTTCATCTCCTCTAACATTTTGTCCAACATTATTAGCTAGAGTGCATGAGGAGTTTTGTGCAAAGATACCCATCACTGAGTTCTCACAGTAACAGATATTTGCAAAAGCATTAGCTTTTTAACATCAAGAGACTCTACATGCCTGTCACCACCTGGTCACTGTGACAAAGGATTAGGTATCAACTAAAATTAAGTGGAGAATGACGTGTACCCAAATGTCAAGTCTCTCTGTGTCTCCCCTTCTACTAATGTATACATGACACTCATTCTTGGGCATCTAAACCATGAGTGAGGTTCAGAAAACACCCAGGCTATTCCCCCCTGTTTTGGTGCTTCCACAGTGAATTTAATTTCTGTATTTTTCATTTATTATCTGCTTCCTCAACAGTGAGTTCATCCCCAATCAAAATGGCTTTATCCTTTGTAAGTGTAATGAATATTCCCAAATTTCAAATAATTGAAGCATGCAGAATAAGTGAAATCATGTACGGTTTCAGTAGACTTTTGGTGGGATTTCATGATTTTAGTTTGTCCTCATTGCTCTTGTAGTATGCAGAAGATAAAGAGATTCAGGCAAAATTATGCACAGGTCTATAATATATGAAGGGACGGGACCAGCTGCTCTTTGTTTCTCAGTTATGAAACTATCACAGACATCATTGTCATCATTCTCATTTGGTGAGAATAGGTGTTTTAGTTACTGTTCTCTGGTTGCTGGAACAAATGCCCCACACCCAAGCTTAGGGAAGGAAAGGTTTATTTAGCTCACAGCTATTGGAGGTTTCATAGTTTAAATCATCCTGAATTACACAGCAAGACCTCGAGACACTACGCGTGTCCAGGATGATCCGCCGCAAACCTCCAAGAGAGGCCACCAGGCATAAAGGGTGGTGGTGTGAGGGAGATGCATGCTGTCAGTTTAGAGGTTTGAGCCTCTCTGGCCCTGCCCCTCGAGTCCCACCCAGGTCTTCTGGCCCCGCCCCTCAAGTCCCGGACTTGACCGCCCCATGATTTACGTGACACTTTGGGGGGACAACTAGATACAAACCATAACAGTAGGTGTGACTGCCTGTGTTGTGATGGTTAGATTTGCCATTGAGGGGACAGTTCAGATCACTCTCCATCAGGAGAGCTCTGATCTGTCCTAGCAGAGCTCAGGGGTGATCCCACCATACATATAATTACTTTAGCTGTTGGAGCTACTATCTGTTGGGTCCTGCTTGACCCGCAGTCCCAAGCCTAGCATGAAGAGGAGATACTCTTCTGAAAAGTGAAAATGCCATTAATTCTACCGATGAGCCTTCGCGCTTCATAGCTGTAAACAATTCTCTTTCAAATGTCAAGGACAAGAGGGAAAGATTCTAAGTATCATAGCTCTGGAGTATATGTGAAACAGATTTCATGGGCACCATCCAGTTCTAGTGGAGAGTGAAGCCTCATCTCTAATCTCTATTTGTGGTATCTTCTGCCAATTGGAAATTAGCTATGAAGCATACTCAGAATGCTTTCTATTTTTGGTTTTCTTTTGCATTCTAGAACGCAAGCCTCAAGTATTAACTTCTGACTATATTCTTGCTTAATGAAACATCTTTTATTAACTTCATGTACACACACAGAGAAACACACGTGCCCACCAGTTTTGTATTCCTACTCATGAAGTTGCATTTCTTTTCTCATTGCGATCATCCAGTTGAGATCATCTGAAGAGATATGTAGGCATTTGTGTGTGTGTGTGAGTGGCACGTGTGTGCACGTGTGTGAATGTGCACATGTGTGTGCATGTGCACATATGTGTCCATGTGCATGAGCATATATGCATGTTCTTGGGGTGAAGCACAGGAAAGACTGAGCCCTCTGAAGCTGCATCCTGCAGTGAGGACTGGGACTTGCAGGCTGACCACTGCCGTCGTGAGCTGCCTTGTGCACCCTTAGGCTAAGGCTCCACAGCATCGTAGGCTGGGAGGGTGGCAACAGTGGTAGCCGTATCCAAGGCATAGCAGGAGCAGAGAGAGATGCAGGTGGCCTCTCCATGGACCTGTTACTCCTATTCCTCCCCTCCCACACTGCTGCCTTACACTCTGCTGCCTTCCAGCTCCTAATCCTGTCGCTTGTGCCAGTGCCCAAAGCATGAGTTGAGTCTGCAGGTATAGGAGGCAGGGCCAGGCCTGCAGCCCTTCTCTGACCCTGCTTGCTGCAATGCGTACCCTGTACCCCACTATGACTCTTCCTGTGTTTGGGAAAGGGTTGGATGCCAGCGCCCAGGACCCCCTAGTGGTCTGAACTCTTTGTCCTTCAAGGCGTGGCTCTTCTTGTCTCCCTGGGTGACCTCCCAGTATGCTAAGCTCTGTGGCTGATATTTAGGTTTGGAGATGGGAAGAATTAGCTGAAGGCGGAGCTGAGGGGGACCTGTGCTGGTAGAGGATATTGATCACACAGCAGCCTGGTATTTACTCCAGCTCTGCTAAGCAGCGTTGTTTTGTCATCTCAGCATGGCCCATGGGATTCCTGGCTCTCATCTCAGCAGCCAGCTGAACACCAGCAACACCTAGCTGCTAGCCAAACAGCAAGGGCCAGCATGGCCACAGTGGGCCTTGAGTGAACACTCAGGCCAGATTCATCCCAAGGTCATCCCTGAATTCTTTAGTTGTAGAAAAGAATTAAAGAGAAGTCAAGGCAGTGTGCTTTGCTCTGTGTGCAGTGCACGTGTCTGAGCACCTCTGAGTGCACAGCAGGGTCGCTTCCTAACTGTTCATTTGCTTCCAAGTCCCTGATGGGGAGCAAAGCTGTGCTGAGGCCCACCAGCCTCAAGAGCTCTGCTCAGGCTTTTCTTGGCCTTCAGCCCTTGCTGTACACACCCCAGCCTGGTCCTTATGCCAGAGGGATTTTATTTCTCCCAAAGCACTCCAAGGTCTCCTTAGGACACCTTCTAGTTAACCACATGCTTTTAGAGTTTTTTATTCAAGATATTGTCTTAGTCACTTTTGTGGAGCTGAGATGCAGTACTGGGCACATACAACTTCGAGAAGTAGAGGTTCATTTGGCCCACTGTGGCAGGCTCCACGGCAGAAATGGCACGGCAGAAGGACCTGGAGGAGGAGGGCTGCTCTCCTCATGGTGGTCGAGAAGCAGAGAGGGGGGAGGAGCTGGGAACAAGAACACACCCTTCTAGGTCATGCCCCATGACCTGCCTCTTCTAGCCAGTTCCCTCTTCCAAACATGAGACTTTGGGATATGGAGACATTTTAGATCTAAACTATAACAGGTAGAGAAAAGGATATGAGGGGAATTGAAATTTGTTCTGAGTACTAGTCCATCAGAAGGGGTGGCTGTCATCTGTCTGGTAGAAAATGTAGGTTTGGCTCTGCTGGGAAGCAGTCTTGGCTGTTAGAGAGTTACACTAAAGTCTTCAAGACGGAAGTATTATATTGCCTGTAGAAGTACTAAAAAGAGTTCATTTGCAAAAGGATCAACTTAATCACATTTGAAATACCTACTTGGGGACAGATAGACTTGGGCTGTTGTCTTTGAGAAAAAATAAGTAACAATTGGGATCAGATATTGGCCCAGATCTCATGAAAATGACAAGATTTGTCTGTATTCTCAGGATCTAGGATAATAGCTCAGGGTGTGTAGCTATTACGGGGGTTTACTGATGGAGAGCCAGTCAGCTTTCCATTGCTTGACAGAACAAAACACCAAGATGATCACTTATAAAAAGGAAAGGCTAACTTTGGCTCATAGTTTTGGAGGTTTCTTCCCATAATACCTCATCCCAGGCCTGTGCTGAAACACCATGGTGGGAGGTGCAGTGGACATAGCTGCTTACCTCCCAGAGGCTGGGGGGGATGAAGAGAAAGAGCAAGACACTCAGAACCCAACATCTGCAAGGACAAGCCCCGAGCAACTGGGAGGTCCTGTGAGACCATTCCTGAACAGTTCCTCCACCTCCCAACAGCATCACAGGCTAAGAGACCCAGCCTACTCCACACAGGCCTACACCACAGCACAGGGGGAAGGGTCCCGAGCCACACAGACCTTCAGACTGGACAGCGTGGGAAGATGAGTCCTTTCCCAGGCCTGCAGGGGAAAATAGCAGGGCCAGCACCTGCTGCTCACCCAGAGCATGTTCAACGCCCACAGATCGGCTCACAGCTCACCTTGCGTGTGGCCCCCGGAACAGGCTGACTATGCAGGCTTGTGCACAGGTATATAAGCTGCCTCCCTTCTGTTTGAGCAGACACCTGCTCCTTTGTACCTTTTCCTCCAACTCAAAGCATGTGGCCACATCGGCTCATGTCTCAGCTCATCCTCCCCCAGGTGGAAGTGGCTTGGGATCCCCCGCAGTGTCCCCCACTCCCCTCAGTCAAATGGGATAGGCCATATCCTAAATGTCTCCTTTGTGCTTCTCGGAAGCTGAAAGTCATTTTCTCTGGAAGGAACACAGCAGGAGAGAACATAACTCCAGAATCACCCATCCGGGCCCCCTAGAGTCTCTCGCACCTCAGTCTCCACAGCTCTCAAGCCTGAGGGGCTTGGAAAATGTACCCAGCAACCCTCCGAGTGAGCTCCCAAGGCAGCACCTACTCCGCCACCAGCACCACCCCATCAGAAGGCCCAGCTCTTTCCCTGGTATGCAGGCTGTAACAATGGACACAAGGGCAGAAACTTCAGGTGTGCAAATTCTGCTACAGGCTCTCCAGAAAATGGAGCTGCATTAACAGTGGAGGTGAAGCAGCCCGACAGACAGGGCTCAGGGGAGGGCTGCTTGTTCCCAGAGGGCATCCTGCACCCTACCCGGCTTGTGTTTGTCTCCGCACACACCAGGGGCCACATGTGCCTTGTTCTCTTCCCAGAGGCAGCCGACGCACAAGGAAAGTAACTGTCTCTTCTGCTGCAGTTCCTTCCTTCTGCAGGGTCTAAATTTTTCCTAAATAATATAGTTAAAATTATTTCACAGTGTCGACACATAACAAATGTTGGCAAATAGTGTCAGCTATTATTATAATCATTGCTATAACTTATTATAATTAGCTTAGAGACTTTTAGCAAATAGATTGTATGTTCTTATTGAATGCATGTACAAAATATCTAAATTTCCTTGTGAATTCTGTTCCGAGGATTGAATCTATATTAGGAAATTTCCCCAAACATCTTTAATTTAAAGGAGAATTATTAAAATGACATGCTCTATATTCATAGAGAGGCTTATAAAGCATTTCCCACTTTTATATTGTATCAGAGAACTCTTTGCTCAGCTTCTCCTTACTTTAGCATCTTACATAATGTTTTAGCGTGTGTACTGCCAAAGTGAGCATCTTACATTACTCTGATCAAAGCTGAAAAATTAACCTTTCCATAACACTATTACTGTAAAGCACAGCACTTATTTAGACCACACCAATTTTTTCCATCAATGTCCTTTTGCTGCTCCAGGGTCCTCATTTTTGTCTCCTCCCTGGGAGTTGCCTTTGACCCCAGGGATGACCCTGCCCTCTCCAGGGCAGGACTGACTCTTGGTGGCCACGTTCAGGCACACACACCTGGCCACCTTGCTCACCTTTGGGACACTGAAATACACCACAGCCCTGGTGTGAGAAGTGTTTCCCTCTCTTCCTGAGTCCTGCTGTCTTCACCACATGACAGGCATCCCAAGGCTGCCCCAGGGGATACTGTGCTGGACTCTCTGCTCAGGCACTGTGCCTGGGAATTCAACCCAAGATAACTGGTGCTGTGCATGGACTAGGAAGGAAGAGACTTGACAGCAGCACTGTTGTCCAGGTCACCCTGCCTGACTGGCAACAAGGAATGAATTCCCAGTGGTAGGTGAATGCTGGGGGTCTAGGTGCATGCTGTATAGTTCTAGCCTGCAGGAAAAAGAGGTAGATGCTAGGGGGAGGGTGGCAGGTGGCATTGTTGGCATGGCAGAGGTATGATGGAAATGATCACCAGTTCTTCCCAGAATAGGGGACTCACTGGGTTCCTGTGATGAAGACAACAGAAGCTTGGTGGGGTCATTCCCCAATCAAATGACAACATGGAAGAAGCTTGCCTGTGAGTCCCGCTCAACTAGGCAGGTAGACAGAGGAGAGACTCATGTTAGGGCTTAGATATAAGAGTCATCAAGCTTCAGAAAATGTGAATTGTCACCCCTCCAAGTTGGCAGCCGATGGTGCACTGAAATATTGCCGAGCTGATTCTTAAGAGCACAAAGCTGTCAGCTGTGAGGTGACTCTGAGGGACACAGGTGCTGGACTACCTAGACTGGAGAAAGTATCTCTGTTGCCTGGGCCACACAGTGTAGTGGACTCTGCTCCTGGATGTATCTGTGGTGAGAGAGGTGCTGTGTGTGGTTTGTGGAAAACCCTGGTTAGAAGATCTTAATGTAGGTGCTGCAGCTCCAGAGCAAAGCTGGTCCTGGTAAGTGGAGGATGGGTGCAGATGGCCCAGGGCTTGGGCTTGGGCTTGTCCTGGGCTTGGTGGAGAGGAGTCCAGCACGGAGTGTCATGTGTCTCATGAGATGATCCAGCTCATGTAAGACACCCTTTTAGGGGACTATATGGGACACATAGACAGGACATGCAATGAGCTAGGGAGCACATGGGCCTTCTCCTTAGCCCACACTCAGGGCTGCTGCACAGTAAGTTCTTTATGAGCAACAAACCAGAGAGGAAAGTGCGGGTGCGCTAACGGGCTGGCTGCCATATTTGATAAAATTCAAATGGGCAGCAGCTGCTGCATTACAGCCCTACTCAGAGGTTGCCCTGAAAGAAGAGTGCAAGGGGCTCACCAGCTGGCCCACCCTATGTGGGAAGAAAAGCAGACCTGGTGAGGACATGCATGAACTCACACACGCTA
>NDGN011211565.1:0-12461 GCA_002564285.1 Tympanoctomys barrerae
TCTTTGCCTGTTTTGATAGAAAATACTGTGGAGGTATTGCAAATATGCACACCCTTGATTATTTGTTGTACCTCATCCAGGTCATAGTTTCCTGGGAGAACAGTTTAGGAAGACAAGGGAACAACAAATAATCCATATTAATAGAATTACTTAATTTGACAAGAATCTATCGCTATTCAAGCACTCACACCATTTCTGACTTATGCCCATGCCCTAATGGACTTCAGATAGGTATGGTCAGCTGAGTCATGAAGCGGAATCCTCAAAGTCTTCATGCCAATGAAGCATGCTAATTACCTTTATTCAGCCAAAAGTGAAAAATCAGTGGACTGTAGCAGTCGTACAAGTGTAACGAAGTAACGAGCGGTGCTACTGTGCCAGCGAAGGGCACACCGCGTCTGCTTATGGTCTCAGAGGTCGTATTCTGAGACTTCTACTAAGAGCTTAGAAAAGCTTCTGCACTGTCCTTCAGTCTAAACTTCGTTATTTGTTTCACCAAATGGAATTAATTTATTGTAGTGTGATCAATATCAATAATTTTATGTGTAATTGTAAAGCAAATGTATTATTCAAACAAATAAACTTAGAACATTCATTTAATGTGAAGGCCTGGTCTAGAAAAACAATATTCTAAATTTCCATTTAAATAAGGAGTAAAATATTGAAAATCTATACTTATTTTTAATTGCAATTATAAACAGACTTCAATATTGCATTGAAAACAGTATATAATGTGTAAAGACTCATTTTAATTTCAGAAAAAAAGTCTCATTAAGTTGATCATTTGAGCCATGTATAATATTTAAAATGAATTCACATAAAAATTAAATATATACTCCCAACTATCCTTGGAAGAATTAAATGGGATGCCCTCAGTGAAATAGAAATATAGAGTGTTATAGCTGCTGCAAAACCAAATGGAGCCGTGGAATGAATCTTCAGGCTCAGGGAAACTGACTGTCATGGAGTACTTTTCTGAATGCTTGTGTTTTATTACCATTTGCTGAGGTAAAGCACAGTTTTTGACCGAACAGAAAATGGGCTGTTGTGTAAATACTGAAAGTAACATAATTCTACTTTACTTACGAAGAACCTTTTCTTGAATTTATTCTGAAAAGCATATAAATGAAGAGCTCATTCAAACATAGCGTTTAAGGGTTGTAAAAGTGAAAGAGTGAATGTGAAAAAAAATAATCGCAATGACAAGAAAGGTAGAAATTCTAGAAGTAGGAATTTCAGGCTACTAATATTGTCAATAGTCATTGAATCTTCATGCTGCATAGTAATGAGTTTTTAAAAGAAAAGTAAACTTAAGGTACCACCTAACTGATTACTGGAGGATGTGCTTTCTTTGTGTTTTTTAATGTTAAAAACAACTCATTAAAAACGATTATAACATGGTAGCAGTTTGGGCTTTGGTTTCTAGGTAATTCTTTGGTTCAAAAATATTGTTATTCCTAAAAGTTGATTATAGAAAACATGGAGAGTGATGCAGCCATGAATAAATTTTGGGAATAAGTTTTATCTTTTGAAGTATGTCTGTCTTAATTTTTTTAAAAATTGAATGAGTGGATAAAACCATGTTTTTAACAATGTTTATATTATCTATGACTTTAAAAAACTTTCTAAGAATACATTGTTTATATTGATATTTTAGTTTATGCGAAACATAAATTTGTCCAATACTTTCCTGTAGGAAGACACATTCTAAAGTTTCTGTGTCATCACTCTTGAATAGCTGATAACTATTAGTGAAGGATATAGTTTCCCCCAAACTTAGGTCTGCATATGATCATTTTCCTGTAAACTCAATATACGCAGTGACATTGGTCAAAGATTAAGTTTTGATCCAACATTTGAAGTCTGAATTCGCCTTTCTTAGTCTTACATTGGCATTATTGTTCCACACCAGTTTCCTTGGACATTTGTGTAGCAGATCCCTTTGCTACCATGCTCTACTGTACTCCTCTTTTCTGAATTTGTCACGTGTCACACATTATGGACCCTAGTATACTCTGAAACAAAAATATCTCAGAGCACTGCTCCTGAGCCTCTGCTAGAGCCCGTGCCAGGTGCTCTCCCCTCCACCGCCCAGAGCTCTGGGTGCGGAGACCTGAACTTTCCACAGACTCTACAGACTTTCCACGCTGATCATGACGTGTATCTCTAGGGTGGTTGGTTCCACATACTTTTCCGTGTCTTGAATGCTCTCTTATCTCATGTGTGGAATGCCATACTCAGTGCTAGAGTTATGAATTTCTTTTAGAAACTAAGTTATTTGAAATGACACATTATAAATGCTACTGGAGGGCTGGAGAGCGAGCTCGGTGGTCTATGTGCCTGCTTAGCAAGTGCAAGGACCCGATTTTGACCTTTGATACTGCGTGCAGTGCTGGCTCCACACCATGCCAACATCCAAAACCAGGCGTGGTGGAGCACGCCTGTCATCCCAGCCCTGGGGAGTCTGAGACAAGAGGATCACTACGGGCCTGAGCTGCGTAGCAAGACCCTGTACCAAATGGATAAATAAATAAAAGTTTTTTAAAAAATAAAATAAAATGCTACTAGTTAATTTAGAATAAGAATTCGATGCAGGATTTTTTGATTGATTGATTGATTGATTGATTGATTGATTGATTGTATTTTAGGAAAGGGTCTAAATGGTGTTCAGGGTCATTGTACTAGATCGGATTCGTAGTGATCCACCTTGTTACAGCCTCCAAAGAGCTGGGATTACAGACACGTGCCACCACGCCCAGTCTCAATTACTGTCTCAGCGTAACCCGGGGACGGGGCTGGCATGGCAGGCTGCTGGATCGAACTCCTGGCCCCTACCCCTACTTACAGGTGCTTTAATCCGCTGAGCTATTTGACTGGCCTAATCCATTTTTATATAAGAAAAATATTTACAATAAAAGTATTCAGATGACACCATTAAAGACCATGATCTGAAGCTAGAACTAATGGACAGTAAGACTAAATCATACCACAAACTCATTGCTACCTGTGGTGAATGGCACTTCCCTCCCTCAAAGGTTATAACTTCAAGAACCCATGAGTGCTTAGTTCGACCACTCGCTCTCATCTCAGAGTTTAGAAAGAATCCCATTAGCATAAATTTTGTTTTCTCTAAAATGTTCCAGGTGTGATGGTGCATGCCTATAATTCTACCACTTGTGAGGCTGAGGCAGGAGGATCATTGTGTTTTCAAGGCCAGCCTGAGCTGCACAGTAAGAAACTCTGTCTCAATGACCCTATCATACACACACACAAAATGTTGAAAAGCAAGTATTCACCACCAGGAACTCAGCAAAGTGGACAAGTATAATTGTTTTGGGTTTTTAACTAGATAAAGCTTTAAAAATAAATAAATCAGTACTTCAAATAAAAAACTATTTTTTTTCTGATTTCTTTCTTTAAACAAAAATAGTTGCCTCACCTCACTACCTACATTTTTACATAAGCAGAGTAGAAAAATGGTTTCTACATATTAAGAAGTATTGCATTTAATTTTAAAATTATGTATGTGAAAAATTTAAAAATACTCATTGACTTCTGTTCTAGTCATTTTCAAATTGTAGCAAGATTCTTTTGCACTTTGGGTTTACGAGACTTTTCATCCTATATCTCAGATAGAATTAATAGTAGAGGGAGTGAGTGAGAGCGAGAGCGATTGAGGTTTTGGATATAGTACATTTTCCCTATGTCTTTAGGCTTGAAATTGGAAGGAAATAAGTTTAACTAACAGTACAAGATAAGCACACCTTGAACTTGAAACATGACTATTCCTTTTTCAGTAAAATCAGTTCTAGAGTTTTAATTTGTTTAAACGTTGGGGAAGCCCTGCTCACCTTACACACAGTGACTCACTAGATTCAAGCCTGTTTCATTATCACGCTCAGTAAACTGGAGCTGCTCGGTGGCTCTGCAATTAATCTACCTGAATTTTTGCTTCTTTTCATATTTAAACCAATATGGAGAAGCCAAATAAAATTTAGGGGTACAAGTCCATAAGAACAACAATCTCAATGAAACTCAAGGGCTAATTTTGTGCTACATTTTCTCTTTCCTGGAAATCGTGAGCCCAGTACCCTTCCCTCCTCTCACATAGCTTTCTGACTCAGTGGTATACGCTAAGTAGAAGGCACAAGTGCCTGGTAGTAATGACTCAGTAGATACTGCACCGTGTCTAATGAGTCATCATTTCTAAAAGTTTGCCTTATTCCTCATTTATGATTTTGCCTGCTTTTCACTTGATCACCTCTGTGGCTTACTGGCAAATTGAAAGCACTGAAAGTTAGGCTGCACAAAAGCCAAAACAGTCCATGTTGTGGCATTTATCTCTACTGAGCTTCTACTACAGGATTATCTTCACCATACATTTAAATCTTCACTTTGAAAATTTGTACACTTTCCAAGTATTCCTCAGGAGGATGCCGTATGTGTTAAGCAGATGTAGCTGCAAGCAAAATGGAAGCATGTGGTTGATACCATACAATTGTAAACTTACCACTTATGTATATATAAATCTTTCTCATTGTCCTCATTTTGTCCCCAGTTGCTTCTTAAATATGTTTGCACAGATTTGTCCCAAGAAGATTTTCTGAAAATAAGTGTATGGTAATTTTTGAAAAATCTATTAATTTCTCAGTGTTTGCTCAGAGTATTTGGGATTAATGAACACTTCTAAGGAATCACCTTGGATAAAAATAACCTCATAACATTAATATATCTCTTACTTAGATGCTGTCATTTATATTTAATCTGTCTGAATTTTTCTTTGATGGAAAGAAGTAAATTGCTTTCAAAACAACTTTATTTATGTCCACAAATATCAGCTAAACCTTTCAAAATGGGCCAACACGCATTAAAGGCATGTTAGTACATAGCTGATTATCTGTAATTTCCAGTGAGAGCTCAGTCATTGTGTATGACTTCAACTCTCTAAACTTTACAAGAATTTTTTCTTAACACTGAAAACTGGACATTTTCCAGTAAAGATTGAACGTAAATGGCTGTTCAACTTGAAAACATCCCTGTATCTTTCTTATTTTCTTAACTTGAAGACAGAAAAAGAATTAAGAAATCTGTTCTTTACTCACAAAAATCATAGAGCTCCTTTTATAGTTTATATAAAACACAGTGCTTAGAACACTTTAGTGTTCTAAGTTTAGAACAAATCAATCTGAAAAATATTTACAAACCAATTAAACTTGCTCTTCATACTTGTGTTTACTGTCAGGAGCCTAAATGCAGTATGTTAGTACCTGTCATCTTGGTCTTCTAAATATGTACTGTTTCTAATATCATAGAAATTATTCTTATATTTTCTTTGAAATATGTTTTAAAAATGTAAAAAAATAAAGAAAAAAGAGAAGCAAGATTAAAAAATTAAGGTTTCTTGAAAGCAAGTGGAAATACTCAATCATATGTCCAATCTTACATGACTATATCTGTTAAGCTGAACAGCAGATTTGACAATAAAAATAGATAATATATCGATTGTTAATTAGCTATTCTTTTTTTTGAAAATCTGTAACATATGTACTGTTGTATTTTACTGTTTCTGTTTTTGTTTCTGATTTTTGTTTTCTTTTTTACTTTTCAAAATAAAGTAAATGAAATTTAAAAAGCAATGTGTTATCATTCTGTGCAAATAAAATTAGATCAAGAGGGCTTCATTTTTTAAAATCAGTGAAGTAGTTTCTTATCAGACTCATGCATACAACTGTGCTTTTTCTGTAAATGCATGAATACAAAAGGTATCATTTTTCTCATCCTCCTTTGCAAAATTATTAAGGAATTGTTCTTAAATCATGGGTAGTTAATCAAAAATATAAATTCACAGAAATTTTGACTTCCAAAACCTGCTCTTCCCAGTGCCCTCTGTCTAATGAAGTAAACATCCCAGGATCCGCAGGGATCCTCCAAGGACACTTCCAAGTGGAGGACAGAGCCTAGTGCGGCCGAAGCACGGCTTGTGTAGCTAAGGCCACCCTCCCAGTCCCTCCGTCACCGGAATGCACACCATAAGGAAGGAAAATATGATAAAGCAGCACCTGGAAAGCTAAGACGTTGCAAAAAGCTTAATTACATTTTATTCCTCTCAGGCTTTAAACACAAAGTGAGAATTTTTCAAATTGAACTTACTTCCCGTACCTCAGCACTGGGATGCAATATAGCACAGGGCGATGGCAAACAGCAAAATCCAAAATTTTGCACATGGGTGGAATCAGACAGAAAATTTCATATAACTTTTGGGGACACTAGATGACAAAAACTTTTAAAGACTAAAGAGTGAATTGCACCCTTAAAATAACTCTTATTTTATAGCTTTAAAAATTCCAGAACCCCACAAATGCCAAGATGAGATCATATCTAGTGATGAAGACCAGTATGATGTCAAATTTTACTTCAAGATCAATAGCAACAATAAAATTTTACCTGAAACAATTTGAAAAAACAAAGCCTCAAGAAAATTAGGTTGCTTTGGAAAACAGTAAAATAATTAGACTAGCATGTTATATATTTAAATAGTAGTTGAATGCTTTATGAAATTCTCCTATGACACTATGGTGCTTTATGCAAAATGTATGTAAACATATAAATAAAGAATTAAAAAATAATTATCTCCAAGCTGTTGTGCAGTGCAGGACTTTGCAGTGTGCAAAATATTTTTACAAACCCATGTATGGTCCTCACAACAGCCCTGTGGGTAGGCAGGGAGGTCAGTGTCATTTTTATTTTCAGATTTTGAAACCACAAAGCTCCAAACTTTCAAAATTGTGTTCAAAGAAAAGTGTGAATCTCCTATTTTTTGTGCTAAGTCTCACATATTCTCTTGTAGACACCAAACCTACATGAACTCCTCACGTGGACCGAAGGAATGTGAAGGCGTGTAGAGTTGGGGAGGTGAACCATGACTCTAAGATGTTAATGTTCATAAAACGATAGGCTATTTTTCCAATCGAAATGTTACCATGTGAATCACTTCTGTCTGTAAGCATCAACGACATACATCAGTAAGTAGACTGCAGTAGAAGCCAATCAGTGGAACTTTGGGCCATCAATTTTAGTTACAGAAATGATTAAAAAGGGCTGATTTACATGTTGGAACAGAAGGAGAACCTGGTGCTCCATCACATGTCACGCAGGATAAGGTTGTAGCTGTTTCTTAAATTGAAAATCTTTTTGACTTTATTTTCATTTGCCTTCAACCATTCATTGTACCCATTTAGGAAAGGGGGTCTCCGACTAAAATGAGGGGGGCGGAAGGGACAGAAACAGCCGGTGCTCCAATGTGCACCATAATTGCATACATAGAGTGCAGGCAGCAAATCCCCATGTCCACCCACTTGGGCTGGAGAGAAGACCTGGGGAGGGCGCAGGGAGGTGGCACAGAGAGGTCCGTGACAGGGCGGCCTGGTGTACCGCGAGCGCCTGACAGCATTCGAAAACAGAACAAGGATCAGGAGAACTGTCACAGTAACGGAGTTTGAGTCACAGGGGTTACCCAGAAAAAGGTCATGACTACTTCCACCAGTTTCCTTTTCAGTGTACCATCCCTGAACGTAGTTGTCATTGATTTTGAACCCCTTTGTTTAGTTTTTTGCTTTAGGGGGCAAAAATCACAAATATTGAAACAGATATTCATTATTTGGCTTATTTCAGGTATTCTTAATTAAATGTATGATAGACTTTATTGAACAATTGAAAATATACACAGGGAATCATAGCTTTTTCTCTGTATTTTCTTTGTATGTTTAATATTTGACCTTCTTCCAATTATATAACCCAGTTTTACTTATAAAAAGGGCACTTGTTTCTACAGGAGCCGTGTACAGCTTGTTCAGTTCCAAGTACAGTTTGCAAGCGTCGTCCTTGTCATAGCTGAGGTTACATCTTCGTTTGCTCCGGAAGCAAAGTCTACAAGGTTGTGAGAATCGGCCCTAAGTTGTTCTTTCAGATTCTATTTCTCCATAGAGTTCAGCCAACTTTTTAAACTTGGGCCCCCAGTCCCCAAGGTAGTGGTAATCCTGGTCTGATTGCGTAGCTGCTGACTCCAGCGAGCTGATCGACCCAGCTTCTGATCTCTGACCCTCGTAGGCGTAAGTCTGCAGAGAGTCGTACGGGGGAACGCTGGGGTCTAGGTCCGCCTCTGCCAGTCTTTGCTTTAGGAATTCGTGAACATCGATACTTTCCAGGGTGGATAACGTCTGGTGTCTGGGCGTGAGCTTCACTTCCGGGCGGATGTCCCTCCTGTACTTGAGCTCCTCCGCCGCGGACGGGTTCCTCAGGGCTGTGATGTCAAAGGCCTCGGTGTCCTCCTCGCCGCCGCCCTCGTCGTCGTAGGTGACCACGTTCTCCCGCACATCTTCTTCTGAAATGATCAGTGGCTCTTTCTTACCGCGCCTCAGGGTGATGAAAAGTACTACAATTGCTGAAGAAAAACAGAAAGAAAATGAAGAATTAGGGGGAAAATTAACTTTTTGATATTGGACATGAACATTTTTCAATCAGTCATCAACTGCACAGAAGCAAAACCTTTATCTCTGAATAAGCACAGAAGATATTTTAATGCCTTAACAAGATATAGAAGCAGGTTTTTCGACTCACATTGCAGAGTAACTGGTTAGTATTTTAAGTGAGAGAATTTGATGATAAAAAAGCAGTATGAAATTTTGAATGCAAAATAAAAGTGTATTGGTCTGTCTACGTATACGTCACATTTTACATAGATATACTAAAGGCCAGACACACTTAGCGTCCTCAAAATGGGGAGCAGGATCTTCTACCTTTCAGCCTTCAATTGTTATTTTTTAGATAATCTAAGGAAAAATATTGCTTGTGATTGATCTCATTTGTGCATTATCAATTTTATACAATCACGTGTTCATAATTACATGTGTCTATCAAGCTCATAAAAGTTTACCTTACTGGTACACAGAAAGTTCTGTGAAAGTCATTTTCATATAACTTATTTAAATTTCAGGAGCTATTGATACTCAGTCTTTTGGCTAAGAGCAAGTGAAATTTCATGAGCTATAGTTTTACTCAATTGTAAAATTAGGGATCAGAGACAGAGAGAGGTTATAAAATAATTACAATCTAAGAAGTAGCTCACATGTACGGCGGTGGAAGAGCTGGGGCTCTAATCTAGGACATTTCATCAGAAAGTTAATGATATTTGTGGTACAAGTTTTCATTTCACTCTGCGCGCATGCACACGCACGCATGTGTGTGTGCATGCGTGTGTGTTAAGCAACCTGGTAGCCAGCTGGACTGAGGATCACTGGCAGTTGTGTCAATATTGTAGATTAGTCATTAGTACTGATAATGCTGAAATCTCTAGCTCAATCGACAAAGAAAAGCTCATCGACTTTGCTTGGGTGACTTCCCATTATTTTGGATATTCCTGTTTGATACACTAAGTTGTTAATAAACAGAAGTAGTTACCTCGCACCAGCGTTCTATAGACTGCAGTTAGGCCTGATAGCACGCTGCAGCTCTGTCAGAGGCTTTCTCCTTCCACAGCCAGCACTCTACACTTAGTAGTTGTGGAAGTACATTGACATGTTAAAGCTTTTTACATGGAAATACACTGAGGAAGTGTAAGAAACGGATTTCTCAGGCTGTTAGGCTTATCACATAAAAAGAGAAGAATCAGGATATCCAGTTAAATATATGTCTGACAACAGTGTCCAAAAAGGAAAAAGAACCACGGATAAGGAGGGAGAAAAGAAGGGAAAAGAAAAAAGTGGTAAGAAAAGAAGAAAAAGATGGAAAGAAAGCTTTTGTAAATAAGGAAGACTGGTAGGTTAAAGGGAGGGTAGTGGAATGGGAAAAAAATCTTGTGCATCATGTATAGGTGCAAATTTGTTAATGGTGGCTATGCCCATTATATATACCTAAAATGTACCAATAAATATATTTAAAATAGGTATACACAATGTAAATTTTATACAATATGGATATATGTAAAATATTATATGTTCCTAAATAATATTTGGGACTCACAAATATACATAACATACTATATAAATAATATATATAACAAATATTATATCACAGAATGTGACATTTATACTATATAGTGCACACATTTTTATCTGAAATTTTCATTTAACTGGGTATTTTATTTCATTTGCCAAAAGCAGTTAAACGTAAAGTTTAGGAAATAGTTCTTATTTTTCCATGCAAAGAAAGATTTACTGAATGAAATAAATGTGTCTTTAAACCTTCTCTGTAATGTTCGGAATAAATTTACCTATCAGTTTTCTAATTCGAAGCTTTCTGAACAATAACTTGAAGTAGCTTGTTCATTCTATTCAGAGGTTTAGAATTCATCACACCCTTATGCATCTGTCTTTATGATTGAACGAGGAAGCTGTTCTATGCTGAACCACCTACTTATGCAAACCACCTAATTTATTACAGTAACATTGCTTGCCTTCATTAACATAACAAGATATTTTCCTTATGTTTTGAAATGGTTGATTGCTGATGCCAAGGGAATTTATGTGCATAGAGAGAGGGAAATATAACCAATACTGTTCCAGAATTAGAGGGCGATCTGTACCCTTCAGTTCCATGCGTGTACTCTGCAGTCCTTGGGTGCATTTTATCCACTTAGTGCATTATGGGGGATGGTGAGTTTTTCATTGCAATTGATTTTATTAGTTTACTCTCTAAGAGTTAAGAAAACATTCCTGATATGTTTTTATTCAAAATATAGATACTATTTGAAATTAAAATGCTTAAATCTATTTTTGCAATCACAAATATTTACTACTAACTAGAAATTCCTAATTAGTTGCCTACCTGCTTCATAGACAGGTCAACATATAAATAATAATGTATATAATAATGAAATCCATGATATCCTTAGTGAAAGACAATGTAGTTTATAATTGTGTCCTGAAAGTTACACCAGTCTTTGAAATCTTGATTTTTCAAGGAGAAAACATCTTTTTCTTTAATATTACTGAGTAGAAATAGATTTACAGTTATCTCCTCACCAATTTGACTTTTCTCTGGTCCATGACTACCTCACGAACAATGTACTCTGATCCCCACTTAGCTGGATATTTATTCCCAGGTTATGGAGGATTGGAGGCACAGTCCACACACAGGGCGACTGTTTATAAGGGAAATCTGGAAAAGGGGGTAGCTGGTAAAGCTGGATGTACTGGCTGTAGTTGTCACACTCTGGAGGCTGAATTAAGAGGATGGTTACCAGTTTAAGGCCAGCCTGGGCCACAGAGTGAACTCAAGGACAGCTGGAGGTACAGAATGAGGCCTGTCTCAACTCACACCATCCAGTGGGGGAAGGGCACTGGCAGAGGTCCACATTCGGAGTCAGTGTCTGTCCCTGTGATGAAGCTTTATCTGTTGCCATTCTGGTCCTTGGGCCAAGTGATGGGTTAAGGTTAGACAATTGCTGCCCAACCCCTCGGAGATAGAGGGCACAGATGTACCCATTCTCAAAGAAAACTCCACTTACATCAGGAAGTCTCACTCCAGATTCTCTCTCCATAAGACAACAAAAGCCTGAAAAGGGCACTCTCCCAAAACCTTAACTTGCAGAATGTGCATTTATCATTTTTATTAGTAGGCAATTGTAATGCCTAATGCATATTTTGTTGTGGTACATGTGTAGGTGGAGTATTAATCACATTAAATTGCTCTTCTTTTTACTCATTTTCCTCTTCCTCTGGCTGTAGGTCCCTTCCCATCTCCAAACTGTGTACCTTCCTGTCTCAAATGAGGAATTTTTGTTCCTCATCTTGCAATTATTTGTACTTTGACTTTCTCAAATAAGAGAAACTACATAAAATTTAGCTTTCTGGGTCTGATTTATGTCACTTACCATAGACTCTAGGCACATCCACTTTTTCTACAAATGACTCTGGCTTGTCCCTCTGTATGGCTGGCAGTGTGCCACTGTTCCACATTTCATTTATCCATATTTGTTGATCAATATGAAAACTGCACCCAGGACTTAGCTGGTATGAATGGCACTAGTGCAAGTGAGGGCCTGTGTGTGGGACTGTGGCATGACATGCTTTACAGCTTGGTAAGATACCCAGAAGGGGCACTGCTGGGTTGAATGCAATTGGTACTTCTGAGGACTCTCTGTATCGATCTCCACAGCCGTTAAAAGCCAGTTATCCACATGCTACAGAATTAAATCAAAGTAGATTAAAAGCTATTTTAAATATTAAAAAACAAAAACCTTTAATCTGATGAAAGATAAAATAACTAAAACTCATGAAGATATCCACATAGGGAAGGACTTTATGTGCATTAATCATCTAAAGGTTTTTCTTTTTTCATTTTCAAACAACACATTCAGATAAGCAGTATGTACAAAGACAAACTTTAACCATAGTATAAAATGTTAAACCACATGTAACTACAATAAGACCAAACATGGGAATGGAAAGATGACTCTCTATTTT